>SKCR01033152.1:0-127936 GCA_019454045.1 Zanthoxylum bungeanum | reverse complement strand
ATTATGAACCTTCTCTAGAGTCATGCTCTCTACAATAATCTACCATGTTATCTCATTTTCTTAACTACCTTAAGTCGTTAGTTTTTCTCAAAGTCCTATTATATTCCATCTTCTTATTCCTCCTTAAGAAGCTTAATTTGCTACATAGATTTCTTTCTTATCTCAGTTCCTTGAACTTCTATCATCTTTACTCTCATAGAGACTCTATCAACTTCGTTTGCTTAAGACATTTCTAATAAATTTTTGTTTAGGTACTGCTCTCCATTTATTTCTTCCGACAGTACGATAAGACATCCTTAAACGTTATCTACTATATTTATGGGAATCGCTCTCCCTGGTCCCCTTATGCTCTCGAGCCTTAACTCCCTTAAGGGTCCCCAATACAATGATAATTTCTATATTTGGCTCAACTCACCATGACTTCAGACTATCATATCTCATGTTTCTTATCTATGCTCCGTTGAACTAAATGATTCGGCTGTCTAGCTATTTCGTGGTCTGTTTATTTTGTTTGATGCTCTTCTTTACTTGTTCAAGTCCTTGTTAAACTTTAAGTTGAGGGGTGGATACTTTCTTTCCTTGAAGATCTGAAAAAAATACATGTTTATGTTAACTATCTATCTCTAACGATAATCTGATTGGTTACCTATAAACCTACTAGGCAGAAGAGTTATCGCTTATATTGTCGGAATCTGCGTGGACTACTCCAAGTCTTAAGGTTTCTATAATTCTGATCAACTATGTTGAAGTTTCCATTTGCACTATTGTCTTAGGCCAAATCATCTATTGTTACTATATACATTGAACTTCCTTATTACTTTCCGTAGCTTTCTTTATTTTTTTGAAATCCTATCTTTTGGTTCCATGCCGTGCTGTCAAGGTGAATGATAGTTCATTCTTATTGGCTACTTTCCAGGTCTCTGCTCTTTACTCTTGCCATAAGCAACAGTTATGGTACTTTGTCCTACTGTTCATACTGGTATCATTGTCATTCCTAATCATCTCCAACCTCACGGGTCTATTCCTTTTTATACTTCCATAAATTCCTACTTGCATTAATCCAATTTATAGGTTTATGCCATGTTTGGTCGATTCTGCGGACATTTATAAATACTGCAAGCCTCGTACTGACTTGCCTAGATTCTTGTACTATACAAGGTTCTATTCTTCCTAACTTCTGAAGTTTTCCTTGAATAATTTTCTGGGTGATCTATCCCTCAAGGTTCACTGTCTCTGTCTCAGGTTATAGCTTTATGGATACCGAGTTTTCATACGGTTATCTTCACATATACTAGAAAAAGGATTGGGATAAGCTCTTACATCCTGATGGATATCGTTGTCTCTATTATAATTTCCTATGTTCTGGTAGAGTCTATTACTCATGAAGAATAGGTATGAGATAGGCTCTATCATGACAACTTCCTTACTAGAATCACTAGGTGGTGAGGATTTTGGTAAATCAGATCTTACCTTATATCAGTTTCTTTTAGGTAACAAATCACTTCTTTAACGTCTTTCATTTTACTTGCTCACAGATCTGGGTTTGGGTATCTAGAACTTCTACATTGACTAATCCTGATTTTTTACTTCTTTTTTTTTACTGCCTATTTTCACTATTCGGGGGAAAATCTTGCTATCTATAAGAGATACTCATGGCTATTAGGTCTACCAGAAGAAGTTTTCTGATGGATTCTTAGTAGAAACGAAAGAATCTTATTCAGGTTTACTCAATATTTTACTCTTGTTCAGGCTTGCTATATTTTCTTTACTACTATAAGTTCTAGTATTCCCTTTATCCTATATTTCTTATATCTTTCCCACATACTGTCTCTGGTTACTTGAGCATGTATATATTTTTCCTTACTTTTCTTTATAGCTTTCTCTTTCTTTTCCTATTCATGCGTGGGTATCCTTAGAACTTTATTATTTCTTTCTGTCTCTTTACTTTTCTGTCTCTGGCTACTTAAACATCTATGCATATTTTCTTCCTTCCTTATAGCTTTCTTTTCCCCACTTCTTTAAGTAAATATTCTTAGTACTTGTATTTTCTAGTTTCATAGCTTAACTTGATCTTTTACCAATAATTTCGAATAATCATAGAATGATTCATAACTATAGCAAGAACTAGGGTTACTTATTGGGAAGAATTTCAAGTAGCCTTGGGAATGCTTACTAATATGTCTATATGACTTGAGGACGTATGCGACGATCGGATACTGGAGAGGTAGTACCTCGTATATGGTATCCCGGATATACTGTGTATACCAGACCCCAGCACTTTGCCCACTGCAATCACTGACTCCATTGACTATGCTCTGATACCATCTTTGTAACATCCCCAATCCATAGATGATACCGGCATGGAATATGCCGTATTATCTCCCTGAGCCACTGACCTTCTAATTACAAACAAGGCTGATACTTTCTTTAACATAATTTCATATATGGGACCAATGCCCAAACTAGACAACATGATGTGCGAGTTTAACATCAATAACAGTATATTCAATAACACTTTCTTTTGTAACAATATTGATATACATTTTATCCTTATACGACGACTGACACGATACCAATAAATGATACATGACTTCTCTTTAACTCCAACTAGACTCTCTATCTCTGACTTGACCTGGTGAACTCCATACCCTAGTGACTGCCATCAGTATCCATCCTCCCGAGCTCGTTCTCTGAGTAACCTACAAAACAAAGAAACTAGGAGTGGGGGGGTTAGACCGTTTGAATGATCTAAGTGAGTGGACGGTTTTAAAATGAAAACTAAAATACTTTATGAAAACTCATCTTATAGAAATCAATTCGAATCTTTTCTGAAAACTTTTATTTCCTGAAAGTCATTCTCTTTCTAGAAATCTTTGTGAAAATATTTTTTTAAAGCCTTTTATAAAGCTGTTGTTTCTAAAAACTTTCTTTTCTAGAGAACTTTTCTCTGAAAACTATTTCTAAAATCTATATCTGCAAACTTATCTCTGAAAACTGTTTTCTAAAAATCTGATATATGTCTCTAAAAAACCTGACGCATAGGGCATTACGTATCACCTTGTCTCTATACGCCTAACTAGAGCCAGGAGTTCAAATCCATGACAATGGGGCATTACGTATCACTGTTCCCCAAAGCATGCCACTAATGTCTCTGAAACTAATGGTTTTAGGGCGTTACGTATCGCCGTCCCCCAAGCTACTGAACTAGAACTGGGTTGCGAATCTATGTTGCCCTCCAAGCTCTGAATCTAGGATTTAGGGACATCTGTCATCCGTAGTCCTGAACTAGGATCTGGGGGCGTTACGTATCACCATCCCCCTAGTCCTCTACATGTGCACATGTCATCCGTTAATTCCACGTCTGTATCAAGTTACATACTGAGGTAGGTTTTTCCCCATGCCTCGAAAACATAAACTCAAGTTCTAAAGTCGTTCTTTAAAAAACTCATCATGTAATAAAACCCATCTTTTAGAAACATGCTCTTCTTGAAAACAACTGAAATAAGATTTGGCTAACGCCCTAAGTGTTTAAAAAGTAAGTCTGGTATCAAATCATATAAGTAAAATCAACTTTGAAAAGAAAGGTCCACTCACAGATTTGAATTCATGCAAGCATAACTTCATATTACCAAAGGAATTTGTGGTTCCTACAATAACTTTTAATAGGCAACTAATTAGAATACATATCGTGGAATATATTTTGAAGCAATCGTCGCTACATGGGGTTTTTCGTTTGTGTCATGGTAATTTACGTGTATATAAGATGATAAAAAGTCCTTCAGGCGGTCTCTAATATCCTGAGTCGAAATTGAATTTGTAAAAAAAAATATTATTTTGGAAAATGGCCACGCCTCGCGACGCAAAGACTTGCACGTCACGACATGACTTGGAGAAAGCCGAGACAGAGAGCTGTTTTGGTTCAAGTCGTGACGCGATTCCATGCGCGTCGCTATTGGCACATCGAAGAAAAGTGCTTGGCGTCACAATACGAGGCCAGTTTCAGGGCCTAATATCAACTTTTCCAAGTCTAACTTACTCCAACATACTTCCCACACTAAAACCTTCATATAAGAACCTCTTTAACTACACTATGTTTACTCAATAGGCATATTCAACCCCAACTTACATACCAATTTATCAATAACACACAAGAAGCACATTCAACTTCCCCCCAAATACATTCACATATACAAAAGCCTCAATCCATAATAATACTATCATGTTACTTACCAAAATACATGCTAGCGACCCAATTAAAGCCAATTTAACAATCCCAAATTCTAGGGTTTACAAGGTGAGAATTTGGGGCTTTATATTCTTTGTTCAAAATTGAAAATTGAGAAGATAGAAAGACAATGGAAGCTTACTTCACCAAGAAAACTTGAGAGCTCATCACCATTCCTTCATTGTTTTTATGGAAATGAAGAAAATTTTGAAGATTTTCGCTTCACTTCAAGCTCACGTTTTTCACTTCTCAAGGGATTCTTGAACAATGCCTTACTTATAGGCAAGATGGGTGATTTTTGTGATAAAAGGAGTGGTTGAGATTTTGTCACGTGTCCCATTTCTAGTCCCTTCTTGAAATTTTTGTAGCAGTTATGGAAATCGCGATTTTTGACCTACTTCAGGTTCGAATTTAGAAAATTGTTCAATGTGAAAGTTGTGAGTCTTGGTCTTAACTTTCCGACGATATATATTTCATAAGAATCGAAGGTCATATGAAAAGGTTACAGTCCAAAATCCATGAGCTGTTCGGAATGGAATATCGTACCCTCCCGTATCGGGATTTCGAAGAATTTACCGATTTTCTCCCAGGTCATTTCATGAGAGTATAAGTATTCAAACATAATTTATATTATGTAACATTCATCTTAGAATAAAACAGTAACCGAGATCACTGGTCGTCGAGATTACCGATCGTTATAAATTTCTAAGTTTATAAGCCAAGAATCCTATAGTATTTCACTCCCTATCCCGAGCAATAGTGAAAAGATTATTAATTACCGACTTCAATTTCCCTATAAAAATATAATAATTAACAATTCATTATGCCTTGTGATTATTTCTTAATGGCTTTCAAATAATTTATAGATTCTTCTGAACTATATAACTTCCAAGATTATATTTTCTTGGTCCTATTCACAATCCTTTCTCCCGAGTGATAGATTTCAAATATACAATCATCCAATTTATGGCCAGAAAATAAAAAACATTAAGCACTAGAAAACATAAATAAACTAAATGAAAACTTCATAAAAATTATTTGGCAATCAATACACAGTTTCAAGCATTAGGCTATGTGACATGATCCAGGCCGACAACAAAGCAAAAGACTCATTACAAGTACCAGAAGGGCCAATTACGAGGCAGAGGACCAAAAGACTCAGAGAAGCAATGGCGGGATTAGTTCAGAGTTTTATGGCCGATTGCAACAAACAAATAGAGACGCATGTGGGCTTCAATAGAGAGGGCCCAAAGCCACTTCACATGGCCCAAATCAGTTTTGAATGAAGCTTCAAAGGCCTTTGAAGACTTGAAGACTTTGGTATCTTTGTAATTTAGCCTTTAGGGGCATTGTTGTATTTATGCCTTTATGGTTTCATTTGTATCACTATTTAAGCTTTCTTTCTTTTTCATTTTAGAAACAATCAACGAAATTTATAAAACTCAAAAGCTTAAAGCTTTGGCTATGGCCGAATTCTTGTAAGGGAGGGATTCCCCTTTTCAAGTTTGAATCGACTTATCTAAGTTTTGGCAAACTTAGTGGGGTCTACATTGCTAGCAAAACACTACAAGGGTTCATCTTAAAGGTTCTCAAGGGCAAGTTCTTTGTGGGTCTTCTTCGTGGCTTTGGAAGGGTTTTGTTTCCACAAAATCAAATTCGCGGTTCTTGGGGTTCTGTCCGTTGCTTGGGGTTTGCTTGGATTTCGAATCCAAGTGGGTTTCTTGTCATTTGGTATCTAGAGCTCAGGGTTCCAAGGTATGATTTTTCCTATCTTTTCTTTTGTTTGATTCTGTTTTTATTTTCGTTCTTGTTATTTTCGTTTCAGTTCTTATTGGATCTTGTTTCTGTTTTCGTTTTGTTTATTTCTGGATCTGATTTTGTTGTGTTTTCCATATCAGTTCATCTTCTATCATTTTCCAGTTCTGAGTTTTTGTTCTATTCTTCATATCCGTTCGTCATATATTTTCTGTTATTTAGCATATGTTGAAGAAATAAGCATGTTCTTTGACGGCTGTGTGTTGTTTCTAAAACCCTAGTGAAGTTTGAAATCTGACTCTGAATCTAGACCCTAAAACTTAGCCTTTAAATTCAGACCCTGAAATCAGACTCTAAAAACTTAGCCTTTGAAATCTGACTCTGAAAATCAGACCCTGAAACTTAGTCTCTGAAAATCAGACCCTGAAGATTAGCCTCTGAAAATCAGACTTTGATATCAGACCCTGAAAAGTAACCTCTGAAATCAGACCCTGACCAGTAGCCTCTGAAATCAAACCTTGAAAAGTAACCTCTGAAATCAAACACTGAAAATCAGCCTCTGAAATCAGAACCTAAATCAGCCTCTGAAAAATCAGAACGTAGATCAGCCTCTGAAATCAGAACCTAAATCAGCCTTTGAAATCAGAACCTAAATCAGCCTCTGAAATCACTGGTCGTCGAGATTACCGATCGTTACAAATTTCTAATTTTATAAGCCAAGAATCATATAGTATTTCACTCCTTATCCCGAGCAATAGTGAAAAGATTATTAATTACCGACTTCAATATCCCTATAAAAATATAATAATTAACAATTCATTATGCCTTGTGATTCTTTTTTAACGGCTTTCAAATAATTTATAGATTCTTCTGAACTATATAACTTCCAAGATTATATTTTCTTGGTCCTATTCACAATCCTCTCTCCCGAGTGATAGATTTCAAATATACAATCATCCAATTTATGGCCAGCAAATAAAAAGCATTAAGCACTAGAAAACATAAATAAACTGAATGAAAACTTCATAAAAATTATTTGGCAATCAATACATAGTTTCAAGCATTAGGCTATGTCATACTTTAGAACAATAGAATTAGTTCATAGCTAAATTAAAGAACAATAACATCTGAGTCAATAATATAATGATAATGAGAAAAGTTTGAAGAAGAAAAATAAAGAGTAAAACCTAAATCAAATTCCTTTTAGTTCCGGACTTCACCACATTTGTCTCATTCCCTTGTTCTTCAATCTTTTCCTTAGGATCTCTCAATTTTTTTCTTTGAACTCTTTTGTTGTGTCTAATGAGCCTCTCTAGGGTTTTGGACGTAATGTTATATTTATAGGAAACCCTAGAGTGTTGTTGCGCATGCGCTACTCCTAATTCTGAGGTCTGTGAAAATTCACCGCAATGTGCGATGCCAGAAGTTGGCGTCGCAGTGCCAAATTCTCGGGACAATTGTGTGAAGCATGTTAGGCGTTGCGATGCCACACCTTTTTCCCAGGATGAGTATGTTCAGCTTGTGTCTACTTTTCCCGCGTGCTTTTGAAGGATCCATAAGCTCCCAAAACCCGTACAATCGCTCCAAATCCATGCTCTAATGTTGTATATGAATAAAACATTAAACAACTCCAAAATACATTAAATCACAAGGAATCTAACAAAATAATAAGCTGATGATGTATGAATAATTGTGTGTAAATAACACTTATCAAATACCCCCAAACTTAAGATTTTGCTAGTCCTGAGCAAAAGGCAAAATAAAAACAAAGTAAAAAAATAAACTAAAGCAATAAAGTTAACTAAGCCACTTTCGTAGGGATCATGATTGTATTTAGCATATTCATCAAGCCTTTAAATCCCTAGGCGACCTTAGTGGATGAGTTATATTCTCGTGAGAACTTACAGAGACGATACCCACAAACGACTTATAAACATGCACATGCAGGCATCCAAAATTATAAAAATGACAATAATAATAATAATAAAATAAGAATCCTGGAAAGTCTAGTGCAAGGAGTGTCCTCAGAGAATGCCTAGTAATGAAAACAAAGAAACCTTCAAAGTGTGATTCAACTTAAATCCAAGGTCTTGAATAAATTATCTAAGTCAGACTCACAATGTGCGTGTGTGTTTAAGGTTTGGTCACAACTTGAATCCTAAAGGAGCTAACTTGGTGATTTAATCTCAAAAATGTGCATCTGATGGGTCAAACTAACAAAGATATCTCAAATTTTCTCCATATTTGCCCATTGAGCTCTTTATGATATGGTCTTTTTTCACCCACCTACCCTTTAAGGTAGCATTTCTCCTTATGGTGGTCCTAACACTCGCCTATGGATAGTTCCATGCTAATCGGTTATATGTGGTGATTTTTTTTATACTTATTAGCCATATCATATACCATGAATAATTATAAACGGAGATAGATATCTAAGCAAACAATCATTCATCTCCAGCTAATTTATTCAACTAATCAATTTGTTATCTACGTAGGTTCTTACTGCTAGAAACCTATATTTTATGTGCTTAATAGTCTAACCTAGATTACCTACTCAATGCATAGGATAAAAGGCATTCAACCACTTATCGTTTTCTAATATTTCATACTAAGCACACAACCTAATCATTGAGACGACATTCATCCTTCCCATAATATATATTTTATTATTATTATTATTATTATTATTATTATTATTTATTTTTATAAATTCACACAATTACATAACTGAAATAAATGAAACTAAACCAGAAAAATAACATAAATATGAAACACAACATAATAAACACCACACAACACCCCAAACTTAAATCGAGCAGTGCCCCCAATGCTCAAAATAAAGAAAATCTAGGTTGAAGGCACATACTTGAAACAGACATCATCAACCATCATCCTCTTCAGACGCATCAGTTGGATATGGTGGAAAGACGGGTGGTGAAGGGAAACGCACTACATTAGCTCCTGAGTTAAGCTCGCTGTTCTCAAACATTTCCACTTAGGCAGAGTTAAAGTCCACAGAATAAGCTATATAGTTGTCAACCTGCTCCTGAAAAATTCACTTTTTTTTGTCTATGACATCGTGTCTCTTTCTCAAGTAAGGATTGTAGTTCGCCCAAATTAAGACGAGATGTAGGAGTCATCAATGGACGAGGATGGGCTGAACTCGCACCTCAGGAAGAACTAGCCACTTTGGAAGGCCTGGAATCTTGTGTTTTATCATCGTCATTGTTTTTATAACGGACAAGATTATTTGCATCAATCGGAACCTAGGCAGTGAGCAATTCTTCACTCTTGTCCCATGTAACCCCATATTGTGGCATAAATCAGTGATCAGAGACGGGTGAGGAAGGCCAAGTATAGTCGTACCCCTTACAGCATAAATGATTGAGTTTTGAATTATGCGCCAAATATTAATAAATTTGCCAGTGATAATTGCATAAGTGAGAGCGATACGATCATTGGTCACATAAGATGTGTGACTGGCTAGCATAAGTTTGGCAGAAATGCAAAAAAACCAAGTCTTAACATACTTCTCCAAAGCTGTCTTGTTAAAGTGCATCGCTACTCATTGATTTGCTTTCCAAATAGCACCTTCGTCACATAAGGTAGTTATGATCTCCTAATAATCAAGGTCCTCCTCCAAATATGCATTATACTCATCTTCGTCAATGTCTGGCAACTGATAAAATATGTTGATAGTGTGTTGGTTGAACTGTACCATTTTGCCTCTAACAAGCACTTTCATGCCCTCATGGCGCACCTTCCAACTTGCATAAAATTCTCGAACCATAGACATAATCGCATCAATAGGAGGTTAGTGAATTCTTCCCATCCCCGATTTTGAATTATTTGTGCTATATCGGGATCATGCGTAATGGAGACCCTAATTCCCCGCTCTCGAATTAGGTTCTTTGAAAGTAATGCATTGAAATTATTAAACGTCTACTCATTCCAAAAACACTCGGGTCGTAAGTAAGTGAGTATAAGGCCTTTTTTTCTTTTTTGGGGCCAGAGTAGCACTCTTGGCTCCAATAGTGTCTACACACCACACCACATACTCAAACTTCTCAACTGATGCAAGAATTATATTTGGGGCAATTCATCAAACATTAGGTGGGCAAGGTTGATATCAAAAACTTGTTTCCTTCACTTGTTATCATTCTACTCCATACATGTCTTAAGAATAATTACCTAATCTTCAAGTCACAAACCTCACAATCTTAGGACTACACAAGAAAAGAATTTAGGGTCTATTTGGGCGAAATAAAGGAAATCCATCCACTAATGTTCTTGCTTCGGTGAAAATCAAACTAGCATAATTGTTTAGAACTACAATGAATAGTAAAGAAAATCTTGTACCTGTTGTTGCTGAGCACTATGAAGTTGAATGTGGTCAAACACTCTGAGTTAGCGTCCCTGCCCCATATGATATGGCTAGTTTGTCACTGAGGTGGAGTTAAAAGCTGGGTGATGCATCACGATGCCAGATTGAGCATTGCGACGCCTAGCCCTCTAGAAATGCCTGTTTTGCACAACGTGTCGCGATGCTACAATAAGCGCTTGGTTATTGTCTTCAGCCTAACATCATGCCATTCTTACTTCGGGTCATCAATAAAGATGTTGTCGATCGTTCTCTCTTCAGCCATATAGTATTGTTTCATGCGTTGACCATTAACTTTGAAAACTCGCCCATCCTGGCACTGTACATCAATCGCTCAATATGGGAAGAATTTCTTGATGGTAAAAGGGCCAGACTATCACGATTTTAGTTCACCCGGAAATAGTTTGAGTATAAATTGAATAATAACACTTGCTGGCCTGGACTAAATTCTCAATGGAGGATTTGTTTGTCATGCCACTGCTTTGTTCGTTCTTTATAGATCTTGGCATTCTTATAAGCATCATTGCGGAATTCCGTCATTTTATTTAGTTGAAGAAGGCGCTGGCCACCTATTGCCTTTAGATCGAAATTCAATATTTTAACCAGCCAGAAAACGCGATGCTCCAATTCAACAGGCAAGTTACACGCCTTTCTAAAGAACAATCGGTATGGTGACATCTCGATAGGCATTTTAAAAGTAGTCCGATAGGCCCATAAGGCAACATCAAGCTTCATGGACCAATCCTTTCGGTTGATATTCACCGTTTTCTCAAGAATTTGTTTGATCTACCAATTAGATACTTCAGCTCGGCCATTAGTTTAAGCATGATAACCCAACGCGATTTTATGCTTCACGCCATATTTTACAAGACGAGCATTGAAAATCTTATTTTAAAAGTGTGTACCTTCATCACTCAAGATGGCTCTTGGGGGTACCAAATCTGGTAAAGATGTTCTTCTGTACGAACTTGATGACAACCCTCACATCATTGGTAGATGTTGCAATAGCTTCCACCCATTTGGATACATAGTCAACTGCTAATAAAATGTATGTTTGTCCAAATGAAGGGGGGAATGTCCCCATAAAATCAATTATCCATACATCAAATATTTCGACCTCTAAGATGTTAGTTAAAGGTAATTCCTGGCGCTTGGAGATGTTTCCAAGTCGTTGGCAACGATCACAAGTTTTGAAAAAATGATAGCTATCTCTAAAATGTGTAGGCCAATAAAATCCAGATTGAAGTACCTAAGCAGCAGTTCTTGTAGCTCCAAAGTATCCTCCATAAGGGACATAATGGCATTGATTGAAGATTTCTTTGACTTCTTCAGCTGCGACACATCTTCGAATTATTTGATATAGGCATCTCTTGAAGAGTAGGGGTTCATCCCATAGGTAAAACCTTACATCATGGAGGAATTTCTTCCTTTGCTGGTAAGTACTATCTGGGGGAAATTCTCCACAAGCTAAATAAATGGAATAATCAGCAAACTAGGGAAGTTTTGTAAATATCTCAAAGAGTTGCTCATCCGGAAAAACCTCTTGAATAATACCATCACTGGGGCTTTGGGCTCGATTTTGGATAAGTGATCAGCAACCACATTCTCACTCCCCTTCTTGTCCCATATTTCAAGATCAAATTCTTGCAACAGAATGACCTATCGTATCAAACGAGGTTTGGCATCTTTCTTTGAAACAGGTAACGAATAGCTGCATGGTCTGTATAGACAATCACTTTCGTCCCAATTAAATATGGTCGAAATTTGTCAAAGGCAAACACGACCACAAGCATTTCCTTCTCGGTGGTGGTGTAATTTTGTTGGGCACTATCCATCATTCTCCTTGTATAATAGATTGCTCTGAAAATCTTGTCACGCTTTTGGCCAAGCACTGCACCAACGGCATAGTCACTGGCGTCACACATCACATCAAATGGTTCACTCAAATTTAGGGTTAACATGATCGGAGCTGAGATTAATGCCTGTTTAATTTTGTTAAAGGCCTGTAAGCATTCCTTATCTATCATAAAAAGAGAATCTTTTTCCAAAAGATTGCAAAGTGGCTTAGCAATCTTAGAAAAATTCATTATGAATCATCGATAAAACCCAGCATGACCAAGGAAACTCCATACTCATTTAACATTTATTGGTGATGGAAGCTTTTCAATATTGTTATTTTGGCTCTATCCACTTCAACACCCTTCGAGGATATCTTATGACCTAACACGATACCTTATTGAACCATGAAATGGCACTTCTCCCAATTCAACACCAAACTCTTTTCCTAGCATCTCTGCAGAACTAAGGATAAGTTATGGAAGCAGTGATCGAAGGTTGAGCCAAATACGGAAAAATCATCCATGAAGATCTATAGAGTCTCCTATACCATATCTGAGAAAATGACCATCATACATCGCTGAAAGGTGGCTGGAGTATTACACAGTCCGAAGGACATCCTCTGAAAAGCGTATGTACAATAAGGGTAAGTAAATGTTGTATTTTCTTGATCCTATGATGCTATAGCAATTTGATTGTATCCGGAATAGCCATCTAGGAAACAATAGTACTGAAAATCAGCCAATCAGTCTAGCATTTGATCTTTGAATGGAAGGGGAAAATGGTCATTTCTGGCGGCCTTATAGAGTTTCCTGTAATCTATGCAGACACGTGTGGGGGTTTTATAGGGAATATCCGATAACGCAGCGGAACGCGAAAATCAAAATTTCCGATTTCAATAATTTTTCTTGGATCAATTAAATAAACTTATTTATTTAATTACCCAATACTTAAAAACTGAAAATTTAACCAAGAAATCATATTTCTTGAAAATTACTGTTTTACCCCTAAACTTTACATTTTGTTCATTTTAGTCCTCAAATTGTCAAATACAATTTTTGATGATTCTAAATCAATTCTAAAATGATTTTTCCAACATGTCCAACACATCAAGCACAAATTTCAACAAAATCCCCAAATTTTTTCAAATTGCCGAACAGCCCCTTAATTTTTAGTTTTTGTAATTTGGTCTATTTTTGTTCAAAATATGTCAAGATCAAATCCAATCAACCCAAAAATTAATATGCATCATATACAGACCATAATACATCACATATATGAAAAGCGCCAAATTTGGAAAGGGTTAAGAACCCAAATTTTATAATTTCTTCAAATTGACAAATTACACCAAATTAATTAAATCCAATATGTTAATTCAATTTTTACCACACCAAACAAGTCTCACCGTCATGAAACAACTCAACAACAATTATAGGTCATCAATGAGTGGCTTAGCAACTCTAGAATGGAAACTTGATTATCAAATAATCAACAGAGAGCTTAATAACCAATTATAAGCTCACTTTAATTATCATACATGCTTTCATCTTTCAAACAAGTTCACAACCATTTAAACACAAACTAAAAATTTAGAGACAACATCCTAGCAACACATGTTGAAGCTAAGCATGATAGAAATTATTTCTTAGTTGAAATGTTTAAGAAAAACTTACAAAATCCAAATATTTTCCAAGCTTTTTCTTTTATTCTTCAACTTTGCTCTCAACTCTTTTTGTTATGTTCTTGGTAACTTGTTAATCTAATGAATGAAAAATGGAACAAAATAGTATATATTCTCCCAAATTGCCCTTGGACGAAATTTGTGAGTATATATAATATCTAGATATTTTTTTTTCATTAAAGTTAATTTTATCAACTTGTGTATATGATCATTACTTCATTTAATGATTTACAACAAGTCAAATAAATCAACTAAAGTCATCTCCAAAAATATCATAACTATAGATATTTATATTTTTAATTACTTTAATTATTTAACAATTAAATAATTAAATAATTAATTAAATATAAATATTTTAAATATATGTATTATTTTTACTTTAAATATCCAAATACATATATATATTTATGATATATGTATCACAATTTGACATTTAATTAATGTGTATTTAATAAAATCATGGATTAAATACAAATACACATTAATTAGGAAATGACCTTTAGGTCCATTTGCATGTAATTTTTGTTTAACCGTTAAAAGACTTATAAATAATCAGTATTATTTATAATAGTTGCCCTAGTGCTCTACGAGTATATTTCACTAGTGAGACTCTCTAGATTCAGGCATATCCGTCACGAAATCCAATTTCGTGTCCATAATTTACCCACCCGTAAATTATGACGACCACAGATAAACTCGCTGAATCATACAGCTCGAGGTTATGGCATATGTTTAATTCCTCCATCACAAGTATCCAGATATATCCCAAAGATATAGATGTAAACGTCAAATATCTATAGGGACAATCTCTTCGACGTCTCTATTAGCAATCTCCAAAAGATCTCTTAGAACTCACTTCTAAAGTGTACCACCGGCCCATGGTTTTTATCTAATTGCTAATCAAATATGGACTACCTATGCTGTGTACACAGAACTGACAGATCCTATCTCGACACACACAGGACACCCTGAGGATCTGTCCACACCCAACGAACATGCGTAGGTCTGATCTAAATAGATCAGTGACGTGACTGTCATCTAAGTGTGGAAGATGTCTCATGTTCCCATAGTGGTATCTCAAGTCGAAGAATCACAAATGATACTCAACCCGAGAAGATTCTTATTAACGTTGGTGTAGCATCCATTAAGAATCTTCGGTGAGTCGTTCAGTGTTTATCTGCTATAAACACCTACAGGTCTATACGAGTCTCCAAGGCCCATGGTTAATTAAGAAACCATTGAAATCCAATATTCCAGTATATGACATGTACCGGTCTCAACGGGTTTACTTTATTGACCAAATAGTATAAACATTGACCAAGAACTGTCTAAGAATGACAACGTCATGATACAACTCAATGTGAGTATCGACGCTTTTTCAACTACATAATGACTAATCATTCTAAGGTCAATTACGTCTTCACCCTATCAAGAGATATATTATATTATAGAAACTGCTTATTTTATTCATAATAAAACATTTATAAGAGTATTTACAAGGAAATACAACAGAAAATTGGTGCTCTGAGCGCCAATCCCTACAAAATCCCCCACTCGCTCTAGTGCCAATATCGATTGTATCTAATACCCATCGACTCCACATATTTACCAAATAACTTCGGAGGTATGGAATTTTTAAGCGGGTCTGCTACATTATCTTCACTCGGTACCTTGCACACAATAATATCCCCTCGCGACACAATCTCTCAAATGATGTGGTACTTGCATTCCACATGCTTCGACTTCTGATGCACCCTCGGTTCCTTTGCTTGCGCAATGGCTCCAGTATTATCACAGTATAATAGAATCACATTATCGATACTTGGGACCACTCCCAATTCTGTGATAAAGTTTCTAATCTATATAGCTTCCTTTTCAGCTTTAGATGCTGCAATGTATTCCGCCTATGTGGCGGAATCTGCTGTTGACCCATGTTTGGAATTCTTCCAGCAAACTGGACCTCCGTTAAGGGTAAAGACGAATCCAGATGTAGACTTTCTATCATCGAGATCTGATTGGAAGTCGGAATCCGTATACCCATTAACTTGCAGTTTACTTCCTCAATATATTATCAACTTATCCTTAGTACCTTTAAGATACTTCAGGATATGTTTAATGTCCACCCATTAGTCATTTCCTGGATTAGATTGATATCTACTGGTTACACTAATAGCGAAACTGATATCAGGCCTAGTATATAACATGGCATACATTGTGCTACCCAAACATGAAGCATAAGGTTGGATAGACATTCTAACCTTCTTATCTTCTGTTTACGACACATCTTCTTTGAAAGATGAATCCCATGTCTGAACGGTATATTTGCTATCTTACAGTTACCAAAATTATATCATTCTAAGATCTTATCTATGTACGTTGATTCGAATAACCCAATCAGCTTCCTTTCTCTATCTCTATAGAGTTTTATGCCTAAAACATAAGAAGATTCTCCCAGGTCCTTCATGGAGAAATTATTACAGAGGTAAGCTTTGATGTCTTGTATCATCCCATATCATTCCTAATGATTAGGATGTCGTCAATATAAAGGGATAAAAATACCACCATGCTCCCACTGGCCTTCTAATACACACAAGATTCTTCCGAATTCTTAAGAAAACCAGACAATCTAATAATCTCATCGAATCGAATATTCCAACTACGTGAAGCTTGTTTAAGTCCATAAATGGACTTCTTAAGCTTACATACCATACCCGAGTTCTCACTGGACGCAAAACCCTCCGGCTGTTCCATATAGATTTCTTCATCAAGAAATCCATTTAGAAAAGTCATTTTGACATCCATTTTCCAAATCTTGTAATCATGATAAGTATCTATAGGAAGCAAAATCCTAATACACTTAAGCATTACTAATGGTGAAAAAGTTTCATCGTAGTCGATGCCAGGTCGCTGTATGTAACCTTTTGCTATCAGTCGAGCCTTATAGGTTTCAACCATTCTATCAAGCCCACGCTTCCTCTTGTAAACTCATTTACAACCGATAGGAACAATTCCTTCAGGAAGCAGAACCAAGTCCCAAACTTGATTCTCATGCTTTGAGTCTAACTCGGATTTCATGGCATCTTGCCACTTCACAGAGTGGATGTCTAATATCGATTCTCTATAGGAAAAAGTGCCAGTCTCATCAACTAAGAGAACATCGAGACTTTTTTCTTGTATAAAATACAAATGTTCAGGAGGTCTAGGTACCCTTTGTGACCTACAGAGTGTGTGTGTTGAAGGTTCTTCATCTACTTGAACTTCAGGTTCCTCTGTTGGTTCGTTATTTTTAGGTTGGACTTCATCAAGTTCAACCTGTCTATGATTCCCACCTTCAGAAAAAAATTATACCTCTAGAAATTTTACAAAGCGAGCTACGAACACATTTCGATGTTCGGTATCATAGAACAAATACCCCTTCGTATTCGAAGGATATCCAACAAACCTAAACTTTTTCCCTTGAGGCGAAAGCTTATCTTGCTGAGCCATCCTGACATAGGCAGGACAACCCCAAACCGTAACATAATTAAGATTTGGTTTCCTATCAGTCCATATCTCATATGGTGTCGTAGGAATAACTTTTGAAGGAATCTTATTCAAAGATGTGCAATTGTTAAAAGAGAGTAGCCTCATAAGTAATAGGGCAAATATGTAAAACTCAACATAGATCGGACCATATCTAATAAAGTCCGATTTCTCCTCTCAGACACTCCATTTTGCTGTAGAGTACTTGAAGGAGTATATTGAGCGATAATCTCATTCTCCTTCATATAATCCATGAATTCACTGCTCATATATTTGCTGCCTCGTTCAGATCGAAGCCATTTAATATATTGACCGGTCTATTTTTCTACTTTATTAAGGATCTCTTTGAAATTTTCAAAGGTTTCCGATTTATGTCTCATCAGATAGACATAACCGTACCGTGACAGATTATCGGTAAAGGTAACGAAGTACGAATAACCACTGTGAGCAGTCTGACTTAATGAACCATACACATCAGAATGTACGAGTTCCAGTAAGTTAGTGGCGCGGTGCCTAACACCAGAAAATGGGGCTTTGGTCATCTTACCCTGAATACACGATTCACAAGTTGGATAGGGTTCAAAGGTGAGATGTGGTATCAAACCATTCCTAACCAATTAGGTAAGGCGTTTCACGCCTATATGACCTAACCTCATATGCCAAAGTTCAGTATTATTAACTACACGTAAACTAAGTTTAATAATCCTAGTATTCAAAATATCTTTAGAAGTATGCAATGTGTAATGACCATGCTCATTTGGACAACAAATGATCTGAATATTACGTTTATCATATAAATACAAAGAATAGTTCTTAATATTAACATGATAACCTTCTGTATCTAATATAAAAATAGATATAATATTTACTACACATCCTGGTACAACATAGCAATCATACGACAAAAGGCTCCAAATCGACAAGGGGATCTCGCATACTTCCACTACAACTTCATCCAGAGAGTCTCCACTCCCAAAGTGCAACTGCATCTCTCCAAGCTTCAGTTTCTTACTTTCCTTTAGCACATGCAACGAATTGAAAATGTGAACAGGACAAGCAGAATCCAAAATCCGGCTGGATGTAACAACTTCACAAGCTAGTGAGATATCAATAACTGGAAAATAAATGTACCTGATGTAGATGCTCTCTCTTTCCTTATCTGAGCAATGTAGTCAGGACAGTTCATTTTCCAGTGCCTGACAATGCTGCAATGATGGCATTTGTCTTCATACACTCTCATGGGCTTTGATATCTTTCCTTGCGATGGAGGACCAAAACCCTTATTCTTCTTCGATTTCGTCTTCTTTCCCTTTGGCCGGGCCTGGGAAGAAGCAGAGAGTAAAGTAGGTTTCGGAGGGCGAGTCGGTACTCCCTTCCTTAGGTCCTCTTCCGTCGTGATCAATATCCTATGCAGTTCATGGTAGGAATATATAATCCCACTCATGTTGAAATACATTACGAATTGGTGATAAGAAGCTGGGAGTGAACCAAAAATGACACTCCTACCAAGAATGTCATTCAGAGGGAGATTATGTTGCCTCAGTTGTTCGATTAAATCGATCAAGTGAAGAACATGCGAGTTCATAGCTTGCCCCTCGTCCAGTCGCGCGTGGAATAATTCCATCGCAACTTTACGAAAAACAATTTGTTCTTGGTTCATATATGATTCTCTCAATCGCATTATCATACTATACGCATCTGACATGCCATAGTATTGCCTCTTGAGTTCCGATGCTAGTGAACTTAAGATGTATGATTTAACTTTTAAATCATCATCTTTCCAAGCTTGGAAAACTTGTAGTTCCTCCGGTGTTCCGTCCTTATACACAGCAAGGGGCAGTGGACCTTCAAGTACATATCCCAACTTTTCGGATTCAAGGAAAATCCTTAAATCCAAATCCCAATCAGCAAAGTTCTCAGCGCCTTTTAGTTTTTTTTTGTATCCAACATACGTGTAAACAGATTAGTCGATTGTGCCACCATCGCAAATCTATCATATAGATTACGAAAAATGGTTAGCAGAATTAAATAGCTTCAACTAATATCGAAAGCATTAACTGGATCATGGATTTTTAATCTAAAAATGCCCCTCCCACTAAATCATGTAATACTATAATCTCCAAACAGAATACCAAGATTTAATGATTAAATTAAATACAAATAGTGAAAGGTGGATCCCATGAATATATTTCAACTCACAGTTTTGGCACGTTCTCGCCTACGTATATTCATCAGGTAGACAACTCATTGTCAATCCCTCAATAATGACTCCTGGGTTTTCGGTCCTGGTTGTTTCTCGTGGTGACAGCTTTGACACATTCACAAGGAGGCGTACCAAGGTTAAACTCAAGCTACTTGTGTAACCCTGATAGCGTTGGCACGTTCAGGATTTCGCTTTCGCTTGATTTATCTAGTATCAGATATACATCCGGCATAAATAAATTTCTATCGGGTACACCCTCACAGCTTTGGCACGTTCTCGGATGTAGTCATAGAAAAGATATCCATAAACCGTATTGATAAGATGGACCATGTAACATGCATCAAATACATAATTAACGTAAAACCTTATTAATTAGAGATTTTCCGCAAAAATATGTTTTTTCTTTATTTAATCAAATTAAACAAACACATGTATACATTAAGTAAATATTAAATTAAACATTGAATTTAAAGGCATAATAATATCGGGTGTCCAGAATTAGACCCGCTCTAATACCATTTTATGGGGGTTTTATGGGAATATCCGATAACGCAGCAGAACTCGAAAATTAAAATTTTTCGATTTCAATAATTTTTCTTGGATCAATTAAATAAACATATTTATTTAATTACCTAATACTTAAAAAACTGAAATTTTAACCAAGAAATCATATTTCTTGAAAATTATTGTTTGACCCATAAACTTTACATTTTGTTCATTGTAGTCCTCAAATTATCAAATACAATTTTGGATGATTCTAATTCAATTCTAAAATGATTTCCAACATGTCCAACACATCAAAAACAAATTGTAACAAAATCCCCAAATTTTTTCAAATTGCCGAACAACCACTTAATTTTTATTTTTTATAATTTGGTCCATTTTTGTTTAAAACATGTCAAGATCAAATCCAATCAACCCAAAAATTAATATGCATCATATACACACCATAATACATCACATATATGAAAAGCCCCAAATTTGAAAAGGATTAAGAACCCTAATTTTAGAATGTCTTCAAATTGACAAATTACACCAAATTAATTAAATCCAACACCGTAATTCAATCTTTACCACACCAAACAAGTCTCACCATCATGAAACAACTCAAGAAAAATTCTTGGTCATCAATGAGTGGCTTGGAAACTCTAGAATGGCAACTTGATTATCAAATAATCAAAAGAGAGCTTAATAACCAATTATAAGATCACTTTAATTATCATACATGCTTTCATCTTCCAAACAAGTTCATAACCATTTAAACACAAAATAAAAGTGTAGAGACAACATCCTAGTAACACTTGTTGAAACTAAGCATGAAAGACACAATTTCTTAGTTGAAAGGTTTAAGAAAAATTTACAAAATCCAAATATTTTCCAACTAAAGTCATCTCCAAAAATATCATAACTAAAGATATTTATATTTTTAATTACTTTAATTATTTAACAATTAAATAATTATTTAATATAAATATTTTAAATATATGTATTATATTTACTTTAAATATCCAAATACATATATATTTATGATATATGTCCAATATTACAATTTGACATTTAATTAATGTGTATTTAATGAAATCATGCATTAAATACAAATACATATTAATTAGGAAATGAACTTTAGGTCCATTTGCATGTAATTTTCATTTAACCGTTAAATGACTTATAAATAATCAGTATTATTCATAATAGTTGCCATAATGCTCTACGAGTATATTTCACTAGTGAGATTCTCTAGATTCAGGCATATCCGTCACGAAATCCAATTTCGTGTCTATAATTTACCCATCCGTAAATTATGATGACCACAGATAAACTCGATGAATCATACAAGTCGAGGTCATGGCATAGATTTAATTCCTCCGTCACAGGTATCTGGATATATCCCAGAGATATAGATGTAAACGTTGAATCTCTATAGGGAAAATCCTGTCGACGTCTCTGTTAGTAATCTCCAAAATAACACTTAGAACTCACTTATAAAGTGTACCACGGGCCCATGGTTTTTTTCTGATTGATAATCATATATGGACTTCCTATGCTCTGTACAAAGAACTGACGGATACTATCTTGACACACACATGACACCTTGAGGATTTGTCCACACCCAACAAACAGTTGGAGATCTGATCTAAATAGATCAGTGACGTGACCGCCATCTAAGTGTGGAAGATGTCTCATATGCCCACAGTGGTATCTCAAGTCGAAGAATCACAAATGCTACTCAACCCGAGAAGATTCTTATTGATGTTGGTGTACCATCTATTAACAATCTTCGGTGGGCCATTCAATATTTATCTGCTATAAACACCTATACGTCTATACGAGTCTCCAAGGCTCATGGTGCATTGAGAAACCTTGGGAATCCAATATTCCAGTATACGACATGTATCAGTCTCAACGGGTTTACTTTACTGACCAAGTAGTGTAAACCTTGACGAGAAACTGTCTAAGAATGACAACGTCATGATACCACTCAATGTCAGTTGCGACGATTTACAACTACGTCATGACTAATCATTCTAAGGTCAATTACGTCTTCACCATTTCAAAAGATATATTATATTATAGAAACTTCTTATTTTATTCATAATAAAACGTTTACAATTGTATTTAGAAGGAAATTCAATAGGGAATTGGCGCTCTGAGCACCAACCCCAACAACACGCCATCCAGTAACTATTCTCATGGAGATCAACTCATTATTGTCATTCTTGACCACTATCATTCCTCCCTTTTTAGGTACCACTTGGACTAGTGACACCTATGACCTATCAGAAATGGCATAGATGATTCATGCTTTTATCCATTTTAGCATCTCAGCCCTTTCTACTTCTTTTATGGCTAGATTCAACCTCATTTGATGTTTGATAGAGGGTTTATTGGTGTCCTCTATCAAAATTTTATTCATGCAAACTGAAGGGCTAATCCTTTTTATGTATGCTATTAACCATCACAAAGCAGACTTATATTTCCTTAAGGTTCTCAGTATTTCATCTTCATCCATAGTGGAAAGTGTTGAAGAGATGATTACCGGAAATATGGAGTTCTTACCCAAGAATGCATAGCAGAGATACCCCGACAATGCTTTTAACTCAAGTGTATGATTTTTAGCCCCTCCATTGATAGTGGATCATCTAGTGCTTCGACTTGAGCCATTGCTACTGTTTCTCTTAGTAAGCTTTCGAGTGCTAGGATCATCTACTTAAGGTCCTAATTATCAACTGGTATCTCTGTATTGGTGGTAGAGTTTACAAGACACCGTTCCAAAAGATTCGTTGGCTCGTTTTCCATACGGGTTTCTTGCACACAGCTTTCGACCACATCTACTCGGTTACATGTACTCATTTCTTCAGGATATTTGATGGCATTATTGATATCGAACGTCACTTCTTCCTCTCCTACTCTCAGCGTTAATTTTCCTTGCTACACATCAATCAGAGCCTTCCCAGTGGCCAAGAATAGGCACCCAAGAATTATAGGGATTTTCTGATCTTCTTTCATATCCAACACCACAAAATCTACGGTAAAGATGAACTTATCCACATTCACTAACACATCTTCAATGATTCCCCGAGGATAAGTGAGAGATCTGTTGGAAAATTATGACCCATAGCATCACTATTTGTAAATAACATGGTGTTCTTGTACAAATTAACTATGTGACAAAGGAAATTGCTCTTTTATCATTTTGTAATTGAATTACTTGGATATATAAATGATAAAAGTCTATATGATTAGTACCAGATTAATAAGATATGAGACAATATTAATCCATGAAAGGTTTAATCATTAAATATCCATAGTCGTAGTATTATCGAGACTAGACATCGATAATGCGGAAAAGACTAGTATTACACTTGTGCGAGTTATGGAAGCTTAACAGTATAGTTTTCATATATTTAAGTATTTGATACTTATGCAAGTGTGATAGGAGGTTCTGTTAGTCGTTGGACCGGTAACAGATTCGCTCTGGATAGACCCCTCAGAATCTCATTGGTAGTATGACTATGTGTCTATTGGAATCCGAATCAGGGTATGTGTATATGGTCTTAACCTGAGACTTGCATCGCTAATACTTGCGACAATCATTATACTTTGGTTTTGGTCGTCCGGAGCTTTAACAGGTTCTGTGTACCCCTCTTCTAGGTATACTGAGAATCGTAGTGTATTGGATGTGATGTTAAGATGGAAATATCACTTCAGTCATATTGAGATGATGATCACGCAAGGATACAGAACTAGTACTCTTAAATGCTTCAGCTATCGGGATAGTATGACTAGGTCATGATTATCCGATTACAGAGACTAGTTGCTAGTGATCCGATATATGCTACGTATGGGGCAGACACAATCCCAGCCCTAGGCCTAGCATGTGACATCCGATACTGGATCGTATTACACAATACATTATATACTACGCCTGATACATATTATATATATTCCATGTCGAATATATTTATGGAGAATTGGGTAGGCACGGTGCTTTGCTAGAAGCCAACCATGTCTTGTAAATCGGTAAGAACGTGGTACCAGGTACGCACGTGTTTGGATAGTCCGATGACCGTATTTACTGTAAATATATCCAGGGATCTCTTGGGTCGCTTCCCAAAGATTCACCGATGACATTTGACTCGAACAAAATTAATCTGGGATTAATTATGGTAAGAATTAATCTGGGATTAATTACGGCAAGAATTAATTTGGGATTAATTATCAGAGAGAAAATTAATCTGGGATTAATTGCGTCAAGAATTAATCTGGGATTAATTCATGTAGAAGAGAGAATGAGATTAATTTGGAATTAATCGGCAAAATAAATTTAATAGTTAAATTGGATTTTACTATTTAATTTATTTGGGCTAAAATAATATATCGGATATATTAATTGAAATTGGATTTCAATACGGAATTAAAATTAGATTTTAATTCAAGCGAACAATTAATTTGGAATTAATTCGTAAGCGACTTCCGTAATAATTTTTCTGGGAATTATTATTTAATTAAATTGGATTTAATTACGTCACGATGGAAAATTCGTTTAGTCGGATTAAATGAACCGGGCGCAAAGTGTGCTGTATAAGCCAACTTGAATTTTGAATTCAAAGTGGTGGGACCCAGTCACTTACATCACTTGTCATTATTCATGATAGGTGTAGTTGGTTAATTAAATGTTGGACTTTAAAGGAACACACAAACCAATCTTTTGTATTAGATCACTATTCACTCTCTCCTTCATACACACATTGCCGTGACTTCCTATCTCCCAAAAGGAAATTTTGTTGCAAAACTTCTTGCAAGTTAGCACTTGAGGAGTAAATCAAGGTGATAGGGAAACTCACCATTGAGTTTGGAATACTCAACAAAGCTTGGAGCTTCCATAAAACAAAGGAAAAGTCTTGAACTTCATCTGATCATTGTAAGTTTTTCCTCAACTTTCTTTGATTTTATTCACACATAAATCTTGTTTAGGATCCTTGGGCATGTCTAGGACACTAACAATGGTATTAGAGCCATCCTAAGCTTGATTTGAAATCTTGGGTTTATGGACTTTGATTTGGGGATTTTGCTTGGAGTATATATTTTCCTAAATTGATTGCTTGGTTATGCTTAGATTATGGTAACTTAGAGTAATGCAGGATTGGATTTGTTTAAAATTGATTTGATCAAAACCCTCACTTTAAATATTAAGCGTTTTCCTTCCATTGAGTGGTTCTTTCTCAAGATCCAAGATTGGCATTGGTTTGTTGGCCAAAGTCAAGATCATTTTCCATCGCGGATGTGTTTGAACCAAGAAAGCCTTGTTACATATCGCATGTCTTGGGTAGTTGTGATTTGTTGGCCAAAGTCAAGGTCACTTATGTACATCGACGTGGATTACGAAGCTTTCCTACTGTCAATGGGTTATGCTTAACTGGAATCATTAAGCTTGTTGAGCCGAAGCCAAGGCTTAGTTGATTCAGAGGAAAATGTTAGGAAATATATATTGGATATATATCTCGGACTTGGAGGTCCACCTACCGGATCTAGGAATTGGATGGGATCCAATTGATTTTAGAGATCTACCAAGTTAAGTTTCATACAACTTGTTGACCAAAGTCAAGGTTGCGTGTTATTTAACGGGATCCTAGCCCACTAGGAAACTGGGTTTCCCGAGTACTCCACAGAGGGTTAGAGGCTCGCTGAAAAATAATGGGAGGCTAGTATTAAATTTGCAATTTCGTTTAAATAGTTGCCAATACGCGCTCTTTTATTTTATTTATCGTAGTTATAAATATATTAGTTGGACTAATATTGAATATTGCTTTATTTGAACAGTTAGACTATACAAGACACTACTCTACTTATAGTTGGTTATATAGTTGGACTATAGTAACCATTATATTTTGAGTGTACCTGATATCGTTTATTGAGTAGTTGGACTATTGCAATCGAGATGGTTGGAAAGTTTAGCGTTAGGGACATCGTCATGGGCGATAATGTCTTTAACGACTCCAATTTTCCAGATTGGGAGATGAACCTCAGGATAGTCCTGGGAGCTGAGAAGTTACTATATGTCATAAAGAAACCTCTCGGGCATGAGCCCGGAGTTGAGCAAATAGTAGAGCATGAGCTTTGGAAGACTCATCGTGATGATAACTTTTGTGCTCAATCCGTAATGCTTGCCGCAATGACTCCTAAAATTCGTCGTCAAAACAAAGGATTGGATCCATATAGTATGATGTTGAAATTAAAGGATCTTTGACCGGCGTAAACACACACGCATAACGCCAGCGTACGTATCATTCAAGTAGTATAAAAAGTATCGATCCCACGAGGACTTAATACCTAATTTATTAATTTTATTAGGTCAAATGATTACTAGTATCTAACAGGTTGATTGATTGATTTGAAATGGTGATGATTCTAAATTTAAAAACAAGTAAATAAAATTGCACAAAAGTAGGTTTAAGAAAATTCAATAATAAAAACTATCTAGGGTTGTGAATCTTTCTAATATCTTTAAAAAGATGAAGTGGTTATTTCATGATTGTGTAATAAATCAGTTTACTAACCTGGAACACTAAATTATGCAAAAGTCTCTGTTGATGGTCAGACGCAAATACCCAGTTTAACCCAATTGAACCATATGTCTGTGTCAACCAAATTATCTGGATTCATTAAGTTTAAGTTCCAATTATGGTTATCCCCGCCCGACAAGTATATGTCTATCCTGTAAGGAAATCTATTAAAGGGTTATCTATCCTCAAGGAAGATCGTGGGCTATTAAGTCTAGGGCTGAAACCTAAAATTCCTTTGTCAAGTTTATTTTAGATTTACCACATCAATCTTATTGGTGATCAGACAACAAGAAGCATTAAGATTAAGACTTAATAAGTAAACCTTTAAATTACCCAAATTATAAAATAATCCCTTATAAACCGGTGATATTAGAATTCATCACACCCCCAGATAACTAACTTAGTTCCGACACATAACTAGGGCTAGTAAGAACTTAAATAAAATAAAAGACATAAAGTAAAATGCTGAAAGTAAATTGCTGAAAAGTAAATGACGGAAAGTAAATGATGAAATTAAATGCTGAAAATTAAATGCTGAAAAGAAAATGCTGAAAGTAAATTGCTGAAAGTAAATTGTTGAAAAATAAATGCTGAAAGTAAATTGCTGAAAAGTAAATAAAGTAAACGTACAATAAAAGAAAATGCTGAGGTAAAAGTATCCACTTTTATTATTTCTATTTTAGATGTCTCCCTTAATATAATATATTAACTTTGCATGATAATTACCAACCAGCCATATAGGCGGTATCCAGATTAAGTCAAAATAATAATTAATTACCAACTGACCAATTAGGCGGTATCCAGTTTAGTCAGGTTAAAACCAATTTAAATAATTACCAACCGACCAATATGGCGGTATCCTCGTTAAGTCAGGTTTTAACTAGTTTATATATTATAATTAAGGGAGATTAATCTAAATATTAGTAATAAAAGTTTTACCTTTTACCCCAGCAAAGGGGAGTTACCTCCTCATTACTGAAAAGTAAAAACTGAAAATTAAAGAAAGAAAAGTGCAGTGCGTCAAAGTAAATTGCGGAAAGTAAAAACTGAAAAGTAAAGAAAAGAAAGTGCGAAAGTGGAAATTAATTACTGAAAGTTGTAAATAAATAAACAAGATAAAATCTTCTTAGTAATCTTAAGGAATTCCTTAGAAGAAAGTATGAATTTACAAATGAAATGGCTTGGTATTTATAGGCAAAATTTTGCCTCCATCAAATCATCCACCTAATCCATTATTAATTGCTCCACTAATTGCTCCACCAAATCCATTATTAATTGATCCACTAATTGGTTATCATGTTTGGTGGTGATTTGATAATTTTTATTATTTATTTATTAATTTATTTTTTGCTTTGAAAATGACTTTAATAATTACACACAACACAATTCTGGATTGTTCATCAATTTCGGGCATGAAATCTTCCGAATTCGAAATTATTTTGTTTTTCAGAGTTGTAGATCTTTGAGTGTTCTTTAATCTGGAACTTGAATCAGCTCAATCTGATATTGGAGTAAAAGGTTATGCCCAAAATACGACAAATGCGCAAAATTGGAATTTCCAAAACAGCACTTCGTTAAAACACCATTTCAAGTTTCCAATCTTCAAAATTAATATGTCAAGTCCAATTTTTGCTCTTATTTCGTCCTAAATGATTTCATTGTGTCCCAATATTATTTTATCTGCAAAATAAACTAAAACACATCAAAACGTTCATCAAACCCGAGAAACTAAACAAAATATTAAGTAAAAGGGGCGGTAAATATTGATAAATTTTCCGCTCATCACACCCCCCAAACCTAACATTTTGCTAGTCCTCGAGCAAAATAACAAATTAAAATACAAGAAAAAATTTAAACTAAGCCACTTTCGTAGGGATCACGGTTGCATTTAGCATATGCAACAAGCCTTTAAACCCCTAGGTGTCCCTAGTGGACGAGTTGTAGTCTCGTGAGGGTTTACTGCAATGATACCCACAAACATTTTACAAAAGTAAAAATATAGTGAAACTAATGCACAAAAAAGCAAAAAGACAAGCGAAAATAGAATAAAGAAGTTAGTGACTAATCAGGTGAAACTTCTACTCCAAGTTACTAGCTGTTTTCTTTCCTTCTAAATTACCGAATAAGTAAATTCTCCTATTATATTATCATTCTCCATATACACAGCCGACAATATATTAAATAACTCATTTTTGCCCACAACAGTCACAAGTGCAGTTGATAAGAGAGTAATATTTTTGTCCTAAAGTTTTATCAGAATTCACAACTTTTGTAGCAATGGAATAATTTTTCTGATTTTTCTGATTATATTCTTTGATTTTTAATTTTTTTATTTATATACAATATCTTCCATCTATGTAGCGAGTGTTGGGTCGGTGGCTCCCAAACCAGTTGGCTTTAGGGCACCAGGTGTTAAGACACCCATACAGACTTAATTACTCAGACTTCAGATATATATATTTTTGCAGCATCTTTGATCCATGTAGCGAGCTTTGGGCCAGTGACTCCCAAACCAGTTGGCTTTAGGGCACTAGGTGTTAAAACACCCTTACAGATTTAATGACTCGGATCTCAGATGGTTTTTTTTTTTACTCCATCAATTTTTTGAGATGCTTCCTCCAATTAAACTAGAGCACTAAATATTAAAAACTTTTCAATTTTAGCTCATGTCCGTATGTTACAATGCATGTTGATAATATCTGCTAACTGAGCATATGAAAATCCATTTTAGTAGTTTTATGGAGAATTTACAAATTAAATAATTTAAAATGAAATAAAACTTGTTTCAAAAATGGTTTGAGATACATCTTAGGAGTGGAAATTCCTTACACAACTATCTCTTACCAATTTCATGTTTTTAGTAAAAATAAAAACACAAAAACACAAAATATTTTTGTAATTTTTGAAAAATTTTCAATTTTTTTTTGTATTTTTCGAAACATTTAGGACTAAAAATAAAAACAACACACAAACTAAAAACAAGGTACTGATCGACTAATTCCCTCCCCCAAACCTAAATGAGACATTTCCCCAATGTCTTAAACAGTAGAAGAAGAGTTTAGAAGATAATACCTGAATAACTGAAATTCTACAGGGAATTAAGGTTAAGATCCAGATTAATCCGACGCCTCTTACCATGATCGTCCTCAGACCAATTTATCTTTGAAATGATAGGGTCAACTTGTTGTTCATAGGCTAAGATTTGGTCAATTAGATCCGGAGCAGTTCTTGCAGTGAAGAGGAGTTCTTTTAAAGGTTTTGACACGAACCCATTTCTCCGGGCATCATCAAGAAACACACAAAGAAAATCATAAAATCCATTAACGTTAAACAGCCCAACTGGTTTCTGGTGTATGTTCAGGTTCGCCTAAGATAGCACTATAAAAATTTCCTCCAATGTGCCCAAGCCACCTAGCAAAGCAATAAAAGCATCAGCACAGTTAATCATTTCTACCAGTCGTTCAGACATACCTGGCACGATCAGTTTATCTTCGTTTGATGGTCCAATAAGATTTGCCTCTGCCAAGGGTTTTGGGATGATTCCCAAAACGTGACTGCCTCCTTCCTGTACGGCCTTTGAAACGATCCCCATTAGTCCAAGATTGCCTCCACCATATACTAAGTGCATATTCCTTACAGCTAAGACTCGACCCAATTCTTATGCTGCTTCTATGTATTGTGGCTTAACACCAACACTAGAACTGCAAAACACACAGATGTTTTCAACTCGTCTTCTTAAAGTGGCTTCCATGTTTTACTCTGGATGTCTTCAAAAGTGCAATGATGAGTTGAATTTATAACACCTGAAAAGGGTGAGTAAAATAATAGCACTAGTATCTTCCAAAGGACGATTGTTAGCTAAACAATAAAAGAAATCGTGAAAGGTCAAAAAGGTCTGGATCCTGTCGGAGAAAATAAAAGAAAACAACAAAACAAATCACAATTATTAGGAAAGGACAAAGAGATATAATATTTACAATAATTTACAACTTGATTGACGTCTATGCGTCAGGGACAAGCTTCCCATCCAATTTTCTTATGAATTGGCAAATATGGTCTTTTTGAGTCAGATTCCCAAGACTTAACTGTTGTCTTTCTTTTTTAAATTGTGCATATAACACACGAATTTCATGATACACATATCCACTGGGATGCGTCTCAAGAGTTTTAGATATATCATCCAAAGACTCCTTACTCAAGCCATCCCTAATGAAATTAATCTTATCTTCGCGGTTATCATACACCATTCCTAAAGAACGACAATGAGTATCACAAAACATACGAGCACATTTATAAAAAACACATATTCTTTTGGCTCTTCTCTTTTTAGCATAGGTGCTCCTGCCTAAACCAGGCAGATGTGAAATAAAAGAGTCAGAAGACTCACCTGCCAATCGGACCCGTGCTTCAATAATCCAACGAATATCAGTAGGAATTCCTTTGATCATCAGTAGTCTCATTCTTTCCAAACAAGCTTTGTAGACTTTCATCAGAGATTTTTGAGGGAGAAAAGGAAATTGCTTGTGAAGTTTTGCGAGAACTTCTTCCATCATGAAATATCTTTACCTGCAAAAATTAAAGACACAAAAATAAAACACACCAAATCACAATATATAAACAAATTGAATGGGTTGCCTCACTGCTAGCGCTAAGTTTAACATCGACAGCTAGACGTGACTTCTCGAACGTTAGGCTGGATCTGAAAGTGTGGCACTTTCTTTTTGTCGCTCAAATGATTCTCCCCAGTAGTGCTTAACACGCTTGTTTTTAACCTTGAAAGTTTTGTTGGAGTCAGGATCATGTATCTCAACAGCTCTATCTGGTAAAAATTTGGTGATCACAAATGGACCTGACCACCGTGATTTTGGCTTCCATAGGAATAATTTCACCCTTGATTTGTTTAACAGTACCTTCTGCCCTGGTTCCAGTTGTATGCACACTAACTTCTCATCATGTCTCTTTTTGGCCTTTTCTTTGTACAATTTGGCATCTTCAAAAGGCTGATTATGAAATTCCTCCAATTCGTTGAGCTGGTGGAACTTTTTCTCTTCCGTTGATTGTAGTGTAAGAATTGGCTTTTTCAGTGCAAAAGACGCTTTTTCTTCAGGCTCCACAGACAATTGACATGTTTTAAGTTTGTCAGTAGAACTTTGCATTGCATTGGAGTTCTGAATGGTACTGTGTATCACATCAAGTCTGAAACATTCCTCATTTTTTTCATCATCTGGGAAATTCATGGCCTTCAAAACATTGAATGTTACCTCTTGGTGCTGTACCCTCATGGTTAATTCTCCTTTTTGTACATCAATAATGGTTCGACCTGTAGCCAAGAATGGTCTCCCGAGGATGATTGGCACGTCGGCGTCTTCTTTCATATCAAGGATAATAAAATCTGCTGGGAAATTGAATTTGTCAACCTTGACTAGTACATCCTCAACTACGCCTCTTGGAAATACGAGCGTTCTATCAGCAAGTTGTAGAGAGACTGAAGTTGGCATTGTTTCTCCAATCTGTAATTTCCTGAAAATAGAAAAAGGCATCAAGTTAACACTTGCACCTAAATCACATATGCCTTACTAAAGTTATGTTCTCATATGATGCATGGAATGGTGAAATTACCTGGATCTTTCAACTTCGGGGGAAGTTTCCTCTGAAAGATGGCGCTGCATTCTTCTGTCAATGCTATTGTCTCGTAATCTACCAATCTTCGTTTTCGTGAAAGAATGTCTTTAATGAATTTTACATAGCTGGGCATTTGTTCCAAGGCTTCTGCAAATGGAATGTTGATGTGCAGCTTTTTGAACACCTCCAGGAAACGAGCAAACTGCTTGTCCAGTTTTTTTTTCTGAAGACGCTGAGGAAAAGGTGGAGGTGGAGTGATCTGTTCTTTTTCCTCTATTTGTTGCTTTGTTTCTTTTGGAACTTCCTCATCGGTTATTTTGGCTCCAACATCTTTTTTGATTTCAGTACCGCTTTTTAACATGATGGCATGACATTGCTCCTTCCCTCGGTTCCTTGGATTGGGTTCTGTGTTGCTGGGAAGATTACCTGGCGGTCTGTAACTTTGAGCATTGGCCAGTTGTCCGATTTGATTCTCCAGTGCTTTGATGGAAGCAGATTGGCTCTGAAAGATAGCATCATCTGCTGCTTATTGCTTTTTGAACATCTCTGCAATCCATTCTTTTATTTCTGGTTCTTTTTCATGTTCCTGGCCTTTGTTCTGCTGTTGAAATCCTGGTGGTGGATAGTTCTGTTGTTGAAATCCAGGTGGTGGATTGTTCTTTTGTCCTGAATTGTTGCTCCATGAAAAATTGGGATGATTCTTCCACCCTGGGTTGTAGGTGTTGGAATATGGATTGTTCCTCTGTCTGTTGAAATTGTTGACATAATTCACCGTCTCTTCAAGTTGGTTTGGTTCTAGTGCTCCTCTATATAGTGAACTTGTGGATCCAGTGCTGAGAGTCTCCATGAATTTACATTGATATCCAACTTGGCGTTGACTGCTGTATTGGCTCCACTTTCATAAATTCCTGCAATTATTTGGATCATGCTCCATTCTGTTGGCCACAAGGAATTGTTGTTGGCCATTTCTTCGATTAGGTCCCAGGCTTGATCTTCTCCTTTTTCCATTAAAGCTCCTCCAGTAGCAGCATCGATTGTGGTTCTCATCAGTCCAGAAAGTCCATTATAGAAGGTTTGGACTTGAAGCCATTTTGGAATTTCATGGTGAGGACATTTCCGGAGCAAATCTTTGTATCTTTCCCAAGCTTCGTAGAGAGTTTCTGAGTCTTGTTGCACAAAGGATATGATGTCATTCCTCAGCTTTCCAATTCTGGCTGGTGGAAAGTACTTTACAAGAAATTTGATGGCTAAAGTGTTCCAAGTTGTGATGGAACCTGCTGGGAGTGAATGTAGCCAAACTTTAGCTCTGTCTTCCAAGGAGTATGGGAAAATATGCAGTCTCATTGCTTCTTCACCTTCTCGGTTGTAATGAAAGTGCCGCAAACTTCCAGGAAGTTGCTGATGTAGGCATTAGGATCTTCAGTTGCATTCCCCCCAAACTGAACTGACTGCTGAATCATCTGAATGCATGTTTTGATGTCACATGCATTTGCTGGTAAGAGAGGAAGTATATTACATGAAATGAGTATGTCAATGACCGGCGTAAACACACACGTATAATGCAAGCACACGTATCGTTCAAGTAGTATAAAATATCGATCCCACGAGGACTTAATATCTAATCTATTAATTTTATGAGGTCAAATTATTACTAGTATCTAACAGGTTGATTGATTGATTTGAAATGGTGAGGATTCTAATTTAAAAGCAAGTAAATAAAATTGTCGAAAATAGGTTTTAAGAAAATTCAATATTAAAACTATCTAGGGTTGTGATTTCTTTTAATATCATTTTAAAGATGATGTGGTTATCTTAAAGTTGGGTAATATATTGATTTATTAACCTAGAACACTAAATTATATAAAAGCCTATTCCGATGGTCAATTACAAATACCTAGTATAATCCAATTGAACCATATGTCTATGTCAACCAAATTACCTAGATTCATTAAGATTAAGTTCCAATTAAGGCTACCCCGCCCGACAGGTATATTCCTATCCTGTAAGGAAATCTATTAAAGGGTTATCTATCCTCAAGGAAGATCGTGGGCTATTGAGTCTAAGGTCTTAAACTTAAAATCCCTATGTCTAGTTCATTTTAGTTCACCTGATCAATTTTATTAATGGCCAGTTAATTAAAAAGCATTAAGATTAAGACTCAATAAATAAATCTTTATATTACCCAAACTTTAATTTAACCCCTTATAACCCGGTGATATAAGAATTAATCACAACCCTAGATAACTTATTTAGTTACAACACATAACTAGGGCTGGTAAAAACTTGAAAATAAAAGACATGAAGTAAAAATGCGGTAAAGTAAATACTGAAAATTAAATTACAATAAAATAAAATGCTAAGGTAAAAGGAATTACTTTTACTACTACTAATTTAGATATCTCCCAAAAAAATATATAAACTTGTGATAATATTACCAACCGACCAATCTGGCGGTATCCTGATTAAGTCAAATTAAGTCTAACCAGCCATTAAGGCGGTAACATTTGTCCATAAACCAACCATAAAGGCGGAACAAAATTAAATTACCAACCGACCAATCTGGCGGTATCCTTGATTAGTCAGGTTTAAAACCAGATTAAAATTAAATTACCAACCGACCAATCTAGCGGTATCCTTTTTATGTCAATATTTTAAATAATGAATATATTATATTTAAGGGAGATTAATCTAAATAGCATAGTAAAAGAATTACCTTTCACCCTAGCTGGGGAAGTTACCTCCTCATGGTAAATAGTAAAAACTGTAAAAAGTAAAAAACAAGTAAATTACTATTATTACAAAACGTAATTAAAATAATTACAAAACAAAAAAACTAAAAAACTAAAAATTAAAAGAAAGTAGAGAGAGAACTCTCTCTTTACATCAAAGAGATGAGAGAGAGTGGTACAACAAATTCTGAAATTTGAAGCTGATTTATAGGCGCGGGTAGACTTCCAGCGTCGTGACGCCAAGGCCTTTGGCGTCGCTACGCCAGCTTCTGTCGACGTGGCACGCTCTGGTTCGTCGGTTTGCAGATTCTGGATAAGCTAATAAGGTGACACATGGCGAGGTGGTTGGGCTTCAATTATTATGACACGTGGCGGCTTCTGATTGGTCGATGAGATTCTTATCTGCCACGTGTCAGATAAGGATTAGATACTCAATGATTGATGTTGACGTGGCGGTGACGTGGTGACACGTGGGAATGAGACTATCGGTACCGTAGGATTGCGACACGTGGCACTTCCTGATTGGCTGATGATGACGTGGCGGTGAGGTGGCATTTTGACTTGGTCAACCTGGTGATGTGGCTGATGACGTGGCAATGACGTGGAGTGACACGTGGCGATGGCGACTGTCGGCACCGCAGGATGCTGACACGTGGCACGGCGCATGTTAGCAAAGTCAAACTTTTCTCAGATTCTGATTTGGGGACCAGGCGCACGTTAGCACTATTCGGCGTACTTTAGGCGTCGCGACGTTGACGTTCTTGGCGTCGCGACGCGGACAATTTACTGAATGCCATTTTGTCAATTTTCTCTATTTTGGCCCCAAATTGCTTCTAATCCTTTCCCAACTTTATTTATCTGCAATAAACACAAAACACATCAAAATATTCACAAAACTCAAGAAACTATACAAAATATTAGGTTAAATGAGTGGAAATAGTGATAGATTTACCACTCATCACACCCCCAAACCTAACATTTTGCTAGTCCTCGAGCAAAACATAAAAAAAAACATAATAAATTAACTAAGCCACTTTCGTAGGGATCACGGTTGCATTAGCGTATGCAACAAGCCTTTAAACCCCTAGGTGTCCCTAGTGGACGAGTTGTAGTCTCGTGAGGGTTTACAGCAATGATACCCACAAACATTTTACAAAAGTAAAAAGGTAGTAAAACTAATGCACACAAAACAAAAAGACAAGCGAAAAGAGAATAAAGATGTTAGTGACTAATCAGGTGAAACTTCTACTCCAAGTTACTAGTTGTTTTGTTTCTTCTAAATTACTGAATAAGTAAATTCTCCGATTATTTTTACCATTCTTCATATACATAGCCAACAACATATTAAACAACTCATTTTTACCCACAACAGTCATAAGTGCAGTTGATAAGAGAGTAATATTTTTTTCCTAAAGTTCTATCAGATTTCACACTTTTTTGTAGCAATGGAATAATTTTTCTCATTTTTCTGATTTTTTTCTTTGATTTTTCTCTATTTTTTATTTATATACAATATCTTCCATCTATGTAGCGAGTGTTGGGTCGGTGGCTCCCAAACCAGTTGGCTTTAGGGCACCAGGTGTTAAGACACCCCTACGAACTTAATTACTCAGACTTCAGATATATATATTTTTGAAGCATCTTTGATCCATGTAACGAGCTTTGGGCCAGTGACTCCCAAACCAGTTGGTTTTAGGGAACTAGGTGTTAAAACACCCTTACAGACTTAATAACTCGGATCTCATTTTTTTTGTTTAATTTTTTTTACTCCATTGCTTTTTGAGATGTTTCCTCCAATTAAACTAGAGCACTGAATATTACAAACTTTTCAATTTTAGCTCATGTCCGTATGTTACTATATATGTTGATAATATCTGTCAACTGAGCATATGAAGATCATTTTAGTCCGTTTTAAGGAGAATTCACAAATTAAATAATTCAAAATGAAATAAACAAAAATAACTTGTTTCGAAATAGGTTTGAGATACGTCTCAGGAGTGGAAACTCCTTACTCAGCTATCTCTTACCAATTTCACATTTTTAGTCAAAATAAAAACACAAAAACACAAAATATTTTTGTAATTTTTGAAAAAGTTTTCAATTTTTTTTTTGTATTTTTCGAAAAATTTAGGACAAAAAATAAAAACAACACACAAACTAAAAGCAAGGTACTGATCAACTAATTTCCTCCCTCAAACCTAAATGAGACATTGTCCCCAATGTCTTAAACAGTAGAAGAAGAGTTTAGAAGGTAGTACCTGGTTAGCTGAAATTCTAAAAAAAATTAAAGGTTAAGATCCAGATTAACACGACGCCTCTTACCACGATCGTCCTCGAACCAATTTATCTTTGAAAGGATAGGGTCAACTTGTGGTTCATAGGCTAAGAGTTGGTCTATTAGATCCGGAGCAGTTCTGGCAATAAAGAGGAGTTCTTTTAAAGGTTTTGACACGAACCCATTTCTCCGAGCATCATCAAGAAACACACAAAGAAAATCATAAAATCCATCAACGTTGAGCAGTCCAATTGGTTTTTGGTGTATGTTCAGGTTCGCCCAAGATAGAACTATAAAAATTTCCTCCAATGTACCCAAGCCACCTGGCAAAGCGATAAAAGCATCATACGGTTAATCATTTCTACCAGCGTTCAGACATACCTGGCACGATCAGTTCCTCTCCGTTGATGATCCAATAAGATTTGCCTCTGCCAAGGGTTTTGGGATGATTCCCAAAACGTGACTGCCTCCTTCCTGTACAGCCTTTGAAACGATCCCCATAGTCCAAGATTGCCTCCGCCATATATTAAGTGCATATTCCTTGCAGCTAAGACTCGACCCAATTCCTGTGCTGCTTCTACGTATTGTGGTTTAGTCCAAACTACTACCCGCAAAACACACAGATGTTTTCAACTCGTCTTCTTGAAGTGGCTTCCATTTTTATATATGTTTTCTTTCTCAACTCTGGATGCCTTCAAAAGTGCAATGATGGGCTGAATTTATAGTACCTGAAAAGGGTGAGTAAAAATAGCACAAGTATCTTCCAGAGGACGATTAGTAGCGAATTAATATCGTGATAGTAAAAAAAAAGTCTGGATCCTGTCGGAGAAAATAAAAGAAAACAACAAAACAAATCACAATTATTAAGAAAAGACAAAGAGATATAATATTTACAAGAAAAGTAACGGCTTGATTGACGTCTATGCGTCAGGGACAAGCTTCCCATCCAATTTTCTATAAATTGGCAAACAGGTCTTTTTGAGTCAGATTCCCGAGACTTAACAGTTGTCTTTCCTTTTGGAATTGTGCATATAACATGCGAATTTCATGATACACACATCCACTGGGATGCGTCTCAAGAGTTTTAGATATGTCATCCAAAGACTCCTTACTCAAGCCATCCCTAATGAAGTTAATCTTATCTTCGCGGTTATCGGACACCATTCCTAAAGAACGACAACGAGTATTACAAAATATGCGAGCACATTTATAACAAACACACATTCTTTTGGCTCTTCTCTTTTTAGCATATGTGCTCTTTCCTAAGCCAGGCAGATGTGAAATAAAAGAGTCAGAAGACTCACCTGCCAATCGGACCCGTGCTTCAATTAACCAACGAATGTCAGTAGGAATACCTTTGATCATCAGTAATCTCATCCGTTCTAAGCGAGCTTTGTAAACTTTCATCAGAGATTTTTGAGGGAGAGAAGGAAATTGCTTGTGAAAATTTGCGAGAGCTTCTTCCATCTTGAAATGACTAAACCTGCAAAAATTAAACACACAAAATAAAACACACCAAATCACAATATATACACAAATTGCATGGGTTGCCTCCCTGCTAGCGCTAAGTTTAAAGTCGTCAGCCAGACTTGACTTCTCGAACGTTAAGCTGGATCTGAAAGTGTAACACTTTCTTTTTGTCGCTCAAATGATTCTCCCCAGTAGTGCTTGACACGCTTGTTTTTAACCTTGAAAGTTTTGTTTGCGTCAGGATCATGTATCTCAACGGCTCTATTGGTAAAACTTTGGTGATCACAAATGGACCTGACCACCGTGATTTTGGCTTCCATGGGAAGAATTTCACCCTTGATTTGTTTAACAGTACCTTCTGCCCTGGTTCCAGTTGTATGCGCACTAACTTCTCATCATGTCTTTTCTTGCCCTTTTCTTTGTACAATTTGGCATCCTCAAAAGGCTGATTGTGAAATTCCTCCAATTCGTTGAGCTGGTGGAACTTTTTCTCTTCTGTTTCTTGTAGTGCAAGAATTGGCTCTTTCTGTGCAAAAGATGCTTTATCTTTAGGCTCCATAGGCAATTGGCATGTTTTAAGTTTGTCAGTAGAACTTTGCATTGCATTGAGTTCTGAATGGTACTGTGTATCACATCAAGTTTGAAACATTCCTCTTTCTTTTCATCATCTGGGAAATTCATGGCCTTGAAAACATTGAATGTTACTTCTTGGTCCTGTACCCTCATGGTAATTCTCCTTTTTGTACATCAATAATGGTTCGACCTGTAGCCAAGAATGGTCTCCCAATGATGATTGGCACGTCTGCGTCTTCCTCCATATCAAGGACAATAAAATCTGCTGGGAAAATGAATTTGTCAACCTTGACCAGCACATCCTCAACTACGCCTCTTGGAAATACGAGCGTTCTATCAGCAAGTTGCAGTGAGACTGAAGTTGGCATTGTTTCTCCAATCTGTAATTTCCTGAAAATAGAAAAAGGCATCAAGTTAACACTCGCACCTAAATCACACAAAGCCTTACCAAAGTTATGTTCTCCTATGACGCAAGGAACAGTGAAACTGCCAGGATCTTTCAACTTCGGGGGAAGTTTCCTCTGAATGATGGCACTGCATTCTTCTGTTAATGCTACTGTCTCGTAATCTCCCAATCTCCGTTTTCGTGAAAGAATATCTTTCATGAATTTGGCATAGGTGGGCATTTGTTCCAACGCTTCTGCAAATGGAATGTTGATATGCAGCTTTTTGAAGATCTCCAGGAACCGAGAAAACTGCTTGTCCAATTTGTTCTTCTGAAGACGTTGAGGAAAATGTGGAGGTGGAATGATCTGTTCTTTTTCCTTTGCTTCTTTTTCCTCCATATGTTGCTTTGTTTCTTTTGGAACTTCCTCAGTAGTTGTTTTGGCTCCAACATCTTTGTTGATCATAGTACCGTTTTTTAACATGATGGCATGACATTGCTCCTTCCCCATGTTCCTTAGATTTGGCTCTGTGTTGCTAGGAAGGGTACCTGGCGGTCTGTAACTCTGAGCATTTGCCAGTTGTCCAATTTGATTCTCCAGTGCTTTAATAGAAGCAGATTGACCTTGAATTAATGCTGCTTGGATTGAAACATAGCATCATATCTTGCTGCTTGAGAGTCGTGTTTTGCTTCTATCTTTTTTCAAGTGGTCAACACTTCTGTTATTCCTGATTCATTTGCCTGCTCCTGGCTTTTGTTCTGTTGTGGAATTCAGGTGGTGGATAGTTCTGCTGTTGGCCTGAATTGTTGCTCCATGATAAATTAGGATGATTCTCCACCCTGGGTTGTAGGTGTTGGAATATGGATTGTTCCCTGTCTGTTGAAATTGTTGACATAATTCACCGTTTCTTCAAGTTGGTTTGACTCTGGTGCTCCTCCCATGGTGAACTTGTGGATCCAGTGGTAAGAGTCTCCATGAATTTGCATATCTGATCTAGCTTGGCGTTGACTGCTGTATTGGCTCCACTTTCATAAATTCCTGCAATTCTTTGGATCATGCTCCTTTCTGTTGGCCACAAGGAATTGTTTTGTTGGCCATTTCTTCGATTAGGTCCCAGGCTTGATCTTCTCCTTTTGCCATCAAGGCTCCTCCAGCAGCAGCATCGATTGTGGTTCTCATTATTCCAGAAAGCCCATTATAGAATGTTTGGACTTGAAGCCATTTTGGAATCTCATGGTGAGGACATTTCCGGAGCAAATCTTTGTACCTTTCCCAAGCTTCGCAGAGGGATTCTGAATCTTGTTGTACAAAGGATGTGATGTCATTCCTCAGCTTTCCGGTTCTGGCTGGTGGAAAGTACTTTGCAAGAAATTTGGTGGCTAAAGTGTTCCAAGTTGTGATGAACCTGCTGGTAGTGAATGTAGCCAAGCTTTAGCTCTGTCCTTCAAGGAGTATGGGAAAACACGCAGTCTCATTGCTTCTTCTGATGCTCTGTTGTAATTGAAAGTGCCGCAAACTTCCAGGAAGTTGCTGATGTGGGCATTAGGATCTTCAGTTGCATTCCCCCCGAACTGAACTGACTGCTGAATCATCTGAATGCATGTTTTGATGTCACACGCATTTGCTGGTAAGGGAGGAAGTGCAATACAAGAAATGAGTCTGTCAACCACCGGAATGGTTCTGTCTCGAATGGGAATTGGTGGTGCAACGTTCAAAGGTTCAGGTTCCATGTTGACTAAAGCTTCTTGGCCTTCTCGCCTTTCCCTTCTCAACTGTCTGATGGTTCTTTCAATTTCGGGTCAAGCGGTCGGAGTTCAAAGCTTCTGGTTCGTCTCATGAAGTTTCTGAGAACCTGAAACACAAGAAAACAAAAACAATAAGTAAAAAGAAATTAGATACAAGTAACGTATCTAACCCCTAAACTAATAGTAAAAGATAAATAAGTCCCCGGCAACGGCGCCAAAAACTTGACCGGCGTAAACACACACGTATAACGCAAGCGCACGTATCGTTCAAGTAGTATAAAAATCGATCCCACGAGGACTTAATATCTAATCTATTAATTTTATGAGGTCAAATGATTACTAGTATCTAACATGTTGATTGATTGATTTGAAATGGTGACGATTCTAATTTAAAAGCAAGTAAATAAAATTGTCGAAAGTAGGTTTAAGAAAATTCAATATTAAAAACTATCTAGGGTTGTGATTTCTTCCAATATCATTTTAAAGATGAAGTGGTTATCTTAAAGTTGGGTAATATATTGATTTATTAACCTGGAACACTAAATTATGTAAAAGCCTCTTCGATGGTCAGACACAAATACCTAGTTTAATCCAATTGAACCATATGTCTATGTCAACCAAATTATCTGGATTCATTAAGTTTAAGTTCCAATTATGGCTACCCCCCCCCGACAGGTATATTCCTATCCTGTAAGGAAATCTATTAAGGGTTATCTATCCTCAAGGAAGATCGTGGGCTATTGAGTCTAAGGTCTGAAACTTAAAATCCCTATGTCTAGTTCATTTTAGATTTACCAGATCAATTTTATTAATGGCCAGTTAATTAAAAAACATTAAGATTAAGACTCAATAAATAAATCTTTATATTACCCAAACTTAATCTAACCCCTTATAAACCGGTGATATTAGAAGTCATCACAACCCCAGATAACTAATTTAGTTACAACACATAACTAGGGCTAGTAAAAACTTGAAAATAAAAGACATGAAGTAAAAATGCGGTAAAGTAAATACTGAAAAGTAAATTACAATAAAATAAAATGCTAAGGTAAAAGGAATTACTTTTACTACTACTAATTTAGATATCTCCCATAAAATAATATATAAACTTGTGATATTTACCAACCGACATATGGCGGTATCCTGATTAAGTCAAATTAAGTCCAACCACCATTAAGGCGGTAATATTTTGTCCATAAACCAGCCATAAAGGCGGAACCAAAATTAAATTACCAACCGACCAATCTGGCGGTATCCTTGATTAGTCAGGTTTAAATCAGATTAAAATTAAATACCAACCGACCAATATAGGCGGTATCCTTTTTAAGTCAATATTTTAAATAGTGAATATATTATATTTTAGGGAGATTAATCTAAATAGCATAGTAAAAGAATTACCTTTCACCCTAGCTGGGGAAGTTACCTCCTCATGGTAAATAGTAAAAACTGTAAAAAGTAAAAAACAAGTAAATTACTATTATTACAAAACGTAATTAAAATTAATTACAAAACTAAAAAAAACTAAAAACTAAAAATTAAAAGAAAGTAGAGAGAGAAACTCTCTCTTTACATCAAAGAATGAGAGAGAGTGGTACAACAAATTCTGAAATTTCGAGCTCAATTTATAGGCGCTGGTAGGCTTCCAGCGTCGCGACGCCAGCCTTTGGCGTCGCTACGCCAGCTTCTGTCGACGTGGCACGCTCTGGTTCGTCAGTTTGCAGATTCTGGATAAGCTGATAAGGTGACACGTGGCGAGGTGGTTGGGCTTCAATTATTGTGACACGTGGCGGCTTCTGATTGGTCGATGAGATTCTTATCTGCCACGTGTCAGATAAGGATTAGATACACAATGATTGATGCTGATGTGGCGGTGACATGGCGGTGACGTGGTGACACGTGGGAAAGAGACTGTCGGCACTGTAGGATTGCGACACGTGGCACTTCCTGATTGGCTGATGATGGCGTGGCGGTGAGGTGGCAGTTTGACTTGGTCAACCTGGTGATGTGGCTGATGATGTGGCAATGACGTGGAGTGACACGTGGCACACGTGGCGATGGCGACTGTCGGCACCGTATGATGCTGACACGTGGCACGACACATGTTAGCAAAGTCAAACTTTTCTCAGATTCAGATGATTTGGGGACCAGGCGCACGTTAGCACTGTTCAGCGCACTTTAGGCGTCGCGACGCTGACGTCTTGGCGTCGCGACGCGGACATTTACCAAATTGCCATTTTGTCAATATTCTTCTGTTTGGCCCCAAATGCTTCCAGCTTTCCCAAACTTATTTATCTACAAAATAACACAAACCACATCAAAATGTTCACAAAACTCAAGAAACTATACAAAATATTAGGTTAAATGAGTGGAAATAGTGATAGATTTACCACTCATCAGTCCCCACCGGAATGGTTCTGTCTCGAATGGGAATTAGTGGTGCAACCTCCAAAGGTCAGGTTCCTGTTACTAAAGCTCTTGGCCTTCTCGCCTTTCCCTTCTCAACGTCTGATGGTTCTTTCAATTTCTGGGTCAAGCGGTCGGAGTTCAAAGCTTCTGTTCATCTCATGAATTTTATGAGAACCTAAAACACAAGAAAACAAAAATTATAAGTAAAAAGAAATTAGATACAAGTAAAGGTTTCTAACCTTAAAACTAATAGTGAAAGATAAATAAGTCCCCGGCAACGGCGCCAAAAACTTGACCGGCGTAAACACACACGTATAACGCAAGCGTACGTATTGTTCAAGTAGTATAAAAAGTATCGATCCCACGATGACTTAATACCTAATCTATTAATTTTATGAGGTCAAATGATTACTAGTAACTAACAGGTTGATTGATTGATTTGAAATGGTGATGATTCTAAATTTAAAAACAAGTAAATAAAATTGCACAAAAGTAGGTTTAAGAAAATTTAATATTAAAAATTATCTAGGTTTGTGAATCTTTCTAATATCTTTTAAAAGATGAAGTGGTTATTTCATTATTGTGTAATAAATCGGTTTACTAACCTGGAACACTAAATTATGCAAAAGCCTATGTCGATGGTCAGACGCAAATACCCAGTTTAACCCAATTGAACCATATGTCTATGTCAACCAAATTATCTGGATTCATTAAGTTTAAGTTCCAATTATGGCTACCCCCGCCCGACAAGTATATGTCTATTCTGTAAGGAAATCTATTAAAGGGTTATCTATCCTCAAGGAAGATCATGGGCTATTAAGTCTAAGACTGAAACCTAAAATTCCTTTGTCAAGTTTATTTTAGATTTACCACATCAATCTTATTGGTGATCAGACAACAAGAAGCATTAAGATTAAGACTTAATAAGTAAACCTTTAAATTACCCAAACTATAAAATAACCCCTTATAAACCGGTGATATTAGAATTCATCACAACCCCAGATAACTAACTTAGTTACGACACATAACTAGGGCTAGTAAAAAATTAAATAAAATAAAAGACATAAAGTAAAATCCTGAAAAGTAAATTGCTGAAAAGTAAATGACAGAAAGTAAATGCTGAAATTAAATGCTGAAAAGTAAATGCTGAAAGTAAATTGCTGAAAAGTAAATGCTGAAAGTAAATTGCTGAAAGTAAATTGCTGAAAGTAAATTGTTGAAAAGTAAATGCTGAAAGTAAATTGCTGAAAAGTAAAAAAAGTAAAAGTACAATAAAAGAAAATGCTGAGGTAAAAGGATCCACTTTTATTATTTCTATTTTAGATATCTCCTTAATATAATATATTAACTTTGCATGATAATTACCAACCAGCCATATATGCGGTATCCAGATTAAGTCAAATTAATAATTAATTACCTACCGACCAATCAGGCGGTATCCAGTTTAGTCCGGTTAAAACCAATTTAAATAATTACCAACCGACCAATATGGCGGTATCCTCGTTAAGTCAGGTTTTAACTAGTTTATATATTATAATTAAGGGAGATTAATCTAAATATTAGTAATAAAAGTTTTACCTTTCACCCCAGCAAAAGGGAGTTACCTCCTCATTACTGGAAAGTAAAAACTGAAAATTAAAGAAAGAAAAGTATTGTGCGTAAAAGTAAATTGCGGAAAGTAAAAACTGAAAAGTAAAGAAAAGAAAGTGCGAAAGCGGAAATTAATTACTGAAAGCTGTAAATAAATAAACAAGATACAATCTTCTTAGTATTCTTAAGGAATTCCTTAGAATAAAGTATGAATTTACAAATGAAATGGCTTGGTATTTATAGGTAAAATTTTGCCTCCATCAAATCACCCACCAAATCCATTATTAATTGATCCACTAATTGCTTATCATGTTTGGTAGTGATTTGATAATTTTTATTATTTATTTATTAATTTATTTTTTGCTTTGAAAATGATTTAAAATGACTTTAATAAATACACACAACACACTTCTGGATGGTTCATCAATTTCGGGCATGCATTATTCCGATTTCGAAATTAGTTCTTCTTTAAGAGTTGTAGATCTTTGCGTCTTCTTTAATCTGGAACTTGAATCAGCTCAATCCGATATTGGAGTAAAACGTTATGCCCAAAATATGACAGATGCGCAAAATTGGAATTTCCAAAACTGCACTTCGTTAAAACGCCCTTTCAAGTTTCCAATATCCAAAATTAACATGTCAAGTCCAATTTTTTCTCTTATTTGACCCACATTTCGTCCTAAATGATTTCATTGTGTCCCAATATTATTTTATCTACAAAATAAACTAAAACACATCAAAACGTTCATCAAACCCGAGAAACTAAACAAAATATTAAGTAAAAGGGGCGGTAAATATTGATATATTTTTCGCTCATCAATCTTCACAGGTCTAATCTTAGAAGCATTTGTTGTGAAAGAAGCTCTTTCGGTCGCGTATGTCAGAGGGTACATCTGTCGAGCACTATGTTTCGCAGATGATTGCTGACATCAAACAGCTAGATCTGCTGGGCATAACCTTCGAGGCCGAGACTTCCATAGATTTGATCTTACAGTCTCTGCCTAATGCTGGGGCGGGTTCGTCATGAACTATAACATGATGAACCAAGAGAAAACTATTGGAGAGTTATTAGCGATGCTGAAAGAAGCAGAGCCAGAGCTTCTGAAGGGCAAGAAGCGTGAGTCGCACCTTACTTCGACATCCCAGATGGCCAAGGCTTGGCCAAAGGCTTCTAGGGGTGTGAAGAAAAGTAAGAAGAAAGGCAATGCTAAATCATCACAGTCTTCTGGGAAGACTAAGGACATATCCCAAGACGTCTGCCTATATTGTGGCAAACGGGGTCACTGGAAGCGTGACTGCCGTGAGTACAAGGCGGAGTTGAAGGAAGTGAAGACGGGCAAGGCTTCGGCTTCAGGTATGTTTGTTATAAACATGTCCACTACTGGTTTTAAAAATTGGATTTTTGATTATGGATGTGGTACTCACATATGTACTGGTGTGCAGGATCTGCTGATTAGCAGGATACTGGCTTCAGATGAGATCGACCTACGAGTCAAAAACGGGACGAGAGTCACTGTTTTGGACGTTGGGACCTATGTTTTGCATCTGCCCTTGGGGCATATAATTACATTAGGTGACTGTTATTTTGTATCTAGTTTTACTAGGAACATCATCTCTGTATTTTGTTTAACCTGGTTCGGGTTACCTTTGTATTCTAGAACACTATGGGTTTTGTGTATAAAGATAACATTTTGATATGTACAGCAGATGCTAATAATGGTCTTTATATTTTGAATATAAACGAATCTCAAACATATAACATGACAAACAAAAGGCTCAAACTAAGTAAAACAGATGAAACTTATCTGTGGCATTGTCGTCTAGGACGCATTAACAAAACTCGTATATCCACTCTTTGGAAGAATGGATACTTGTATAGATTTGATTCCAATTCAAATAACGTATGTGAATCTTGTTTATTTCGAAAAATGCCTAAAACGCCTTTTAACGGTAAAGGTGTACGTGCCACTGAACTGTTAGCCCCCGTTCATAGTGACGTATGTGGGCTCATGTCTAGCAAGGCTAAAGGTGGATATGAATACTTCATAACCTTTACAGATGTTGCATCGCGTTATGGTTATGTGTATCTTATGACACACAAGTCGGAAACTTTTGAGAAATTCAAAGAGTTTCGACTGCATATATGAGTTGTATAAGTACTATACTTTGTTCTCTAGTGAGTTGTATAAGTACTATACTTTGGTTTCCTTAGGACAACTAATTAAAAATAGGCACTTATCCAATTTGGGTTCTAGTTTTGTACCTTCCAAATATATGCCCAGCATTCCCAAATCTTCATGAATGAGAAATCTGGTTTCTTTCTTGTTCATATCTAATATGAACTCTGTCTAACAGATTTTCATGGATCCTTATTCAAAATAAGTATTGCACTGTTTAATGCTTATCCTTTGAAGGAAATTGGTAGCTCAGAGCGACTCATCATTAACCTTATCATGTCGAACAAAATTCGGTTTCTCCGTTTAGACACACCGCTCAATTGAGATGTTCCGGGAGGAGTCCACTGTGAAAGAATACTATACTCTTTCAGGTAATCGAGAAACTTATTGCTTAAGTATTTTCCACCACAGTCTAACCGTGACGGTTTAATACTTTAGCCGGTCTGTCTGTCTATTTCATGTCGAAACTCTTTGAATTACTCAAAAGTTTCCGATTTGTGTTTCATAAGATACATATAACTGTAACATGATGCCACATCTGTAAAGGTTACGAAGTATTTATATCCACCTCTAGCCTAGCTAGACATGGGCCCACTTATGTCACTATGAATGAGGGCTAACAGATCAGTGGCACTTGCACTTTTACCAAGTAAAAGGTGTTTTAGGCACTTTGCCTAATAAACTAGATCTGTAGACATCATTTGAATTAGAATCAAATCTGTCCTAGTATCCACTCTTCAAAAGTGTGGATATACGAGTCTTGTTAATGTGTCCCAGACAACAATGCACAAATAAGTCTCATCTGATTAATTCAGTTTGAGCTATTTGTTTGTCATGCTATATGTATGAGATTAATTTATATTCAAAATATAACTACTGTTATTCACATCTAATGTGTTTATCTCAATATCATCTTTATAAATAAAACACTTAGTGTTCTAAAATATAAAGGTATACCCACAACGGGTTATACTTTATATACAGATAATGTTTCTAGTCAAACTAGGTACATTATAACAGTTTTCTAATTTAAGTACATGCCCAAATGGCAGTTCCAAAACTTAGGTTTCTACGACCAAAACAGCGACTTTTGTCCTGTTTCTGACTCTCAGGTCAATCTCAATTGAAACCAGTATCCTGCTAATCAGTAGATCCCGCACATCAGTACATATGCTTATGTACCACTTCCGGTATCTAAAATCCAATTTTGAAACCCGTAGTGAACATGTTTTTGACAAACATACTTGAAGCCGGAGCCTTGCCCCGCCTTCACTTCCTTCATGTCTTCCTTGTCCATACGGCAGTCACGTATCCAGTGACGCCATTTGCCACAGTTTAGGCAGACATCTTGGGATATGTCATTTGTTTTCCTAGAAGACTGTGACGATTTTTCCTTTGCCATTATAGAAGCTCTGGCTCTGCCACCTTGAGCATAGCCATCAACTCTCCAAGATTTTACTCTTGGTTTATAATGAACCTGCCTCAGCTTTGGGGTAGAGACTATAAGATCAAATCTTTGGTAGTCTCGGCCACGTAGGTAATGCCTAGCTAACCTAGCTGATCGATGTCAGCAATCATCTGCGACACCTAGTGCTCAACAGATGTACCCTCTGATATAAGCGAGCGAAAGAGCATCTTTTGCAATTCGTACTTATAAGATCTGAGGTTAGATCTATGAAGATCCTTTAATTTCAACATCATAGTATAAGAATCTAATCCTCAGTTCTGACGACAGAATTAAAGAGTCATTGCAGTAAGCATAACGGATTGAGCACTAAAGTTATCATCACCATGACTCTTCCAAAGCTCATGCTCCACTATTTGCTCAACTCCAAGATCAGGCCCGAGAGGTCGCTCTATCAAATAGAGTAACTTCTCAACGCCCAGGACTATCCTGAGGTTCTATTCCCAATCTGAAAATTGGAGTCGTTTAAAGACATTTTCACCCAGGATTATGTTTTAAATGTTAATCTTTCAGTTATCTTGATTCCAATAGTCCAACCATCGAATCAACGATTTCGGGTATGATCAAATATAATGATTAATATAGTCTAACTATATAATCAACTACAATTGATCGGTTAAATTCAAATGTATTGATTACTATAATCCAATTATATAACCAACTACAAATGAAGTAGTTTGAATACAGTCCAACTGTTCAATTAAAACAACAATTGAATATTAGTCCAACTAATATATTTATATTTTAATAATGACGAAAAATGAAATGAGCGCGTATTGGCAAGTATCTAAACGAAATTGCAAATTTAATACTTCCCTTCCACTATTTTTCGGTGAGCCTCTAACCCTATGTGGAGTACTCGGGAAACCTAGTTTCCTAGTGGGCTAGGATCCCGTTAAATAACACATTGTAGGCACTGCATTTTTTCATATAAGTCCCGATGATGAGTCTCGCATGGAGACACTACCTCTTTAATTGTGGAAGCCGCGGGAAACGGACGTCGGAAGGGAAAAGTCAAGAATTGACGCATTGTTGGATTTAATTCGCTGGAGTAGCTGAGGGTTCGCTTGTTGGACCTCCGTTTTAAAGCACATCCTTAGCCCGAAACCAAAGCCACACGCCCACCTAGCCCAAGCCCATTAAATCACATCCAATAATAATTAAAACAATTAAAACACATGTCAAAAATTAAATTACATCAAATTAAATTAAATCAAATTAAATCAAATCAAATCCAATTAAATCAAAACAAATCTCATTCCTAAATTAAATAAATCCCATGGATCCCTTACCTAAATAAACCAAATCATATCCTTAACTAAAGAAGAATAAATCAAATTAAATCAAATCACTTCCCTAATTAAAAGATTTCCTTATCCCATACTAATTTAAAAAGATATCCCATTAATGCACAAAGTCTTCTCCTTCTCAAACAAGGAAAACCCCCCACCACTTTGCCTATAAAAAGAACCATTCACCACACATCTAAACCCCGGGAGCATTCACGCATATTCACAAGAAACCTAAAATCACTCACGCACAGCCCCCCCTTGACCTAAAAATCACTCACGCTAAAATCCCATTCACGCCTTCATCCACTGCCGTGCACTACCCTTCACGCATCAGCCCTCACAAGCCCCATAACTCAACGCAAAAAACCTTCACAGCAGCCTCAAACTCACGCCTAACAACAACCTCAAGCAGCTCACTCACCAAAACACAACAAAGACACTGCCACGTCCCTTCTCCAGTAGCAGCTCATTCACTCATTCAGCACACCATCACGCCATTTGCCCTCAACTCCACTCACATACCCCTCATCCAATCTGCCCTCACCACGCCTACAAACCACAACACAATCTGCCTTCATTCACGTCACAAACTGCCACCAATACAGCCTTCATTCACGCCACAAACTGCCACCAATACAGCCTTCATTCACACGTTAATAAGAGCCCCCTAACCAGCCTAAAATCAGCCCCACAACAACCCATAACTGCACGTACAAAACCCTCTTACTGCCCAGTTCAGCCGCACCATAAAACCCCATAAACAGCCGTATATTAGACCCTTAAAACAGTCCAAAAACCGCAGCCCTTAACCCTCCAAAAACCGCCAAAAACAATCCGTTATTTGCCTTAAAACAGTGACCAGAAAATACCTTGAAAACAGCAGCGAAACGGAGTGAAAACAGCAGCCCAGGTAGCGAAACGGCGAGGAGAAACGTTGGATTAGTGAACCAGAAAAGTTGCAGAGCATTCCCCCTTTCGACGGCCGTGTAACGCGCTTTCGAGAGACGGCAAAAGAGGTTAGACCTGAGGGCACCCTTTTTACTAATTATCTTTCGTTTCTTTTATTTATTTTAATATATTATCGCATGAGAGTCGTTTGTTGAGGCATGATGTGAATTCCGGATGAACGGAATGCGTGTTCTCTTTTGTGGTATATCGGATGGAAACCCGGACGTAAATTCCGTAGCTAAATCCGAATGGACGGTAGTGCGGTTTGCACTCGGGATACAACACCACGTACTACTTGAGAGACACATGTATTTCGTTTCATCCAATCATATATTTGAGCATGATTAGGTTGCTAGTACGTTATTTCTTTTTGTAAGCATGATTTAGTCTAGTATGTTATTTATCTTTAAACATGATTTAGTTGTTTATTTTTAAGCATGATTAGTTATTCGTTTTGCGTTCGGAATTTGCATTACGTTTATGTTGTTGTTTGTATTTCGCATTATATAATTGAAATATGTTCATGAGATTTTCGTGCGTTGTCGTGTGTTATGATGACTTACTTTCCAAGCATGCAAACTTAGACATAGGATTTATCTTTATGAACATGAACTAGATATAGGTTGTTCTTGAGCATGTTGAGTAGATCCGGTTATTTTATTGCACAAATCACATCATTACAAGTGGTATAAGTAAGGGACCATTCCGAACCCAACAGGTTTGAGGTCTTCCCTTGCGAGGGGTGATTACGGCCTTAAAACTTTGTCCCGGTTCACACCGGGTGGCGACTCCATGTTATTTCGTACTCCCAACTAGGCCGCGAGCCTAGGACAGCGTCGCCGATTTCTTTGTGTCCTACAGTCTGGCGACTCCACTGGGGATAGAGAATTGGCCCTGAAATAATGTCTTGTAGTGATTGTAATTTGTGCTTTAGTTAACTGTGTCTACCGTAGGTGGAAATGGGTTTAATCAAAGGCACTTTTAAGGTTAGGTAATGGTTTTGTGTCTTCCTTCATTCACTACCTTTCTATAAGGAAAAGCTGTGAAGGCACCTAGATAATCATATACTAGTAGCCTACCGTGATGGACTAATTTGGAGGACTCGTTGTTTATTCCTGTCACCAAGCGATAAGAGCCTAAGGGGCTTGGGTACTAAAGAGAGTCTCGCTCCACCCTCCCTTTGGGGAATCTACAACGGGAAATCCATTTGACAGTCAGTCACACACTATGACTCGTTGGCACGTACCGTAAGGTATAAAAAAGGTGCGCTCACTTGGTCGCTCGGACCCTTGAGTGGGGAGACCTAGTTGTGGGCAATCCTTCGTCGACGGGAGCTTTTGTCTATACCCCTGTAAACCCGCGTATGAACTGTAGTTGTATGACTAATAGAGACTATTCCTTTATGTTTGCGTTTAGGACCATTTTCATTTGGACTCAGTTCGACTTTTTGTCATGAGGTATGGGCTTGTTGGGTCATTTAAACTGGGACGAGTCCATGCTTTATGGCAATCGGGCCAAAAGCCTCTAAAATGCCGATGGGCCATTTTGCGCTTAGGCCTCTTATCATTTAAAGTCGTTTAGTCATGTTATCGTAAAAGTGTAAACCTGTTGGGCCATTTAAATTGGGACAAATTTGCACCGCGCAATAGTATGATTGAATGCTTTAAAATGATAATGGGCTGACTTATATATTCCATGTATCGCACGCATCTCATGCATCATGTTAACCCCTGTGTTTTAAAAGCCATCATAGATATCCGTTGGGTTAGGAAAAAGAAGACTTGTCAAAAAAGAGTTTAGCAAACATGGATATCGTGGAAAAGGAAACCGAGGAACAAAAAACTTTACTGTAAGGATAGAAAGAACATTGGGGGGCCTTCAAAAAAAAAGAAAAAAAAACAAAAGAAAAAATTGTTTGTTTTTTAAGTCCTAAATAGTTAGGCATAAGTCCAATGATGAAATTGTTTGCTTTAGGGTGAAATCTTAGAAACGATAAACTCTTGATGTTCTTTTATCTGATACTTTGAGTGATTGATCTATGTTAGACTCGTAAGCACTTCACTACAGGTTCTTAGCGGTGAAAACATGAGTAGTTGGCAAGGTGACTAGTTGAAGAAATTGTAGGTCGGTAAATAACCGTTTGCTTATATGTCTATCTTGATTTTCTTATGTTATGATATGTGGTATGGTTGAAAATAAAAGAAAAGTCTCTAAGGAAAAAAAATTGAACCACCTATAACCGATAAGCGTGAAGCTACCCATGGGCGAGTATTAGGACCACCATGAGGAGAAATGCTACCTTAAAGGGTAGGTGTGTTGAAAAAAAAAAAAAAAAAAAAAAGAGAAAAAGAAAAGAAAAATAAAAAAGAAGTTCAAAATGAAAAGAAAAAAAGAAAGAGACAAAAGAGAAAGAAAACCATACCACATTGAGCACAGAAAAGCAACTGCAGGCATAATTGAGACATCTAGGTTGGTTTGACCCATCGATCATTGAGTTGGCTCACCTGGGGATGAATCTGCAAAGGAACCTTTGCACGCACACACTTTGAGTCTGGCTTAGATCATTTATTCAAAGACTTGGATTTGAGTTGCGTTGAATGTTTTGAGGGTTCTCTGGTTTCATTACTGAGCATTCCTTGAGGGCAATAATATGTGTAACTATTGGGACTATTCCGTAGCATGTGATATAATATGATGATGTAGAATGCCATATCATGTGGTCCACTTTGACCTAATGTAAGCAGCGGAAAATAGAAAGCTAAACCAAGACTGGGAGCGACCAGTCTACCACCCCGTGAATAAGAAGTATCACAAGAAATTGAGCCATGAGACCAGAGAGAAGACCGAGCAATCACCAGAAGAGAACTGGCAGAAGGAAATTGTAAGCAGACCCAGGGGCGACCAAAGACTGTTGCAGGCAAGAAGCACCGAGGAGCACAAGGAAGACCTAACCCATCGTAATAGGAAACACATTCATACATGCATGCATAAACGGCATATACACGCAATCTTTGTCTTATTTTTGTTCGCAGGTTATAAAGAAAAAGAGAAAGCGGCAAATGCAAGCCAACCAGAAATGGCAACATAGCATCATCAGTTTCGGGAATGAATCCCAAGGGGCGAAGCCCGCATTATCAGCAGTTTTAGGAATGAATCCCAGGGTCGAGGCCCAGCAGTTTCGGGAAGGAATCCCAGGGGAATGAATCCCAGGGTCGAGGCCCATCAGTTTTGGAATGAATCCCAGGGTCGAGGACCACATCTTCAGAGTTTTGGAATGAATCCAGGAATGAATCCCAGGGTCGAGGCCCACATCTTCAAACTTTTGGAATGAATGCGGGAATGAATCCCAAGGTCGAGGCCCACATCATCAGAGTTTTGGAATGAATCCGGGAATGAATCCCAGGGTCGAGGCCCACATCTTCTGAGTTTTGGAATGAATCCCAGGGTCGAGGCCCACATCGTCAGAGTTTTGGAATGAATCCGGGAAGGAATCCCAGGGTCGAGGCCCATATCGTCAGAGTTTTGGAATGAATCCGGGAATGAATCCCAGGGTCGAGGCCCACATCGTCAGATTTTGGAATGAATTTAGGAATGAATCCCAGGGTCGAGGCCCACATCAGTAGAGTTTTGGAATGAATCCCAAGGTCGAGGCTCACATCGTCAGAGTTTTGGAATGAATCATGGAATGAATCCCAGGGGAATGAATCCTAGGGCCGACACCCACCTTACAAGCAGCTTCGGGAATGGATCCCAGGGTCGAGGCCCACTTTGTCAGTTTTGGGGATGAGTCCCAGGGTTGAGGCCCACATCAGCATCAGTTTTGGGGATGAGTCCCAGGGTCGAGGCCCGCATCAGCATCAGTTTGGGGATGAGTCCCAGGGTCAAGGCCCGTATCAGCATCAGTTTTGGGGATGAGTCCCAGGGTTGAGGCCCGCATCAGTATCAGTTTGGGGATGAGTCCCAAGGTTGAGGCCCACGTCAGTATCAGTTTTGGGGATGAGTCACAGGGTCGAGGCCCACTACATCACTCGCTGAAAATAGCACTCCAGAAATGGAGCACGTTTAAAAAATGGACCACTATCACTCACCGAAAATGGCACTCCGGAAATGGAGCACAGTTCGAAAATGGACCACTCTCACTCGTCGAAAATGGCACTCCGAGAATGGAAACACAATTTGGGAATGAACAAGCCGGGAATGGCACTCCGAGAATGGAAACACTGTTCGGGAATGAACAAGTCGGGAATAGCACTACGAGAATGGAGCACAGTTCGAGAATGAACAAGCCGGGAATGGCACTTCAAGAATGGAGCACAGTTCTGGAATGAACGAGCCGAGAATGGAAATCCAAGAATGGAGCAAGGTTCGAGAATGAACAAGCCAGGAATGGCACTCCGAGAATGGAGCATGGTTCGAGAATGAACAAACCGAGAATGTCACTCCGAGAATGGAGCACGGTTCGGGAATGAACAAGCCAAGAATGGCACTCCGAGAATGGAGCAAAGTTCAGGAATATACCACTTCACAGTAACGGTTCGGGAATGGACCACCTCATACAGTAACGATTCGGGAATGGACCACTCCACAGCATGGTACGAGAACGAACCATCACATTATCAGCATCAGTCTTGCTAGGTATGGCACTCTGGGGGCGAAGCCCATATCAGTATCAGTCTGAGGGCGAGGCCCAAATCAGTATCAGTCTGAGGGCGAGGCCTACATCAGTGTCAGTCTGGGGGCGAGGCCCATATCAGTATCAGTTTGGGGCGAGACCCTCATCAGTATCAGCATGGGGCGAGGCCCATATCAGAATCAATTTGGGGCGAGGCCCACACCAGTATCGGTTTGGTGGCGAGGCCCACATCAGTATCAGCATGGGGGCGAGGCCCATATCAGTATCAGTTTGGGGTGAAGTGTTGGTTTCTATAATATGTCCCAAGAAAAGATTAAGCATACATGAAATACAACAAAGAATATATATATAAACATGAAGTATGGCGGAATCATACTTACAATGCTATGTTGATGAAGAAAAATCAAACCAAATGGAAGCTCGAAGGTAGACTAGGTTCGGCCAAGAAAGACAAGAAGAAGAAAGCACCAAACTTTGTGTATTCCTTGCTCTATGATGGTTTCCCTATCACCTCTTTTGATTCCTTGATGGTGCTAGCCTTGCATGTTCCAAACAACAACCCTTCTTCAAGTTTTTTGGCAACCAAAATTGAAGAAGAAGGAGAGCAAAAACTGTTTCAGGTTTCGGCCAAGAGTGAGAGAGAGAAGAGAGATTTTCTTAATTGATTTTGATACCAAAAATCAATTTATATTTATGCCATAATATTTATTAAATAATAATAAATCTATGACACAAGCCATGCAAAGGCTTAGAGTGTCCAACACTCAAATTCCATGCAAAACATTTGAGTGTAAAATACACTATCACCATGCAATGGATCATCAATAAAATAATGCATATAATGACATGTGTCATGTGGGCCCCACACGTTTCCAAATGAAAGTGGGCCCACTTGCACTCACGCGTTCGGGTTCGATATTTCCGAAATACCGAACTTGCATCGCGACGTTAATTAAATCGAATTTAAATAAATAATCGCTCCTAGCGAAATTATTATTTACGTCGCTTACGAATTAATTCTAAATTAACTCGTATGCCCGAATTAAAATCTAATTTTAATTTCGCGTCGAAATCGAATTTCAATTATTATATCGAATATAATAATTTTACTGATTAATTCAAAATTAATCGTTCTCTCTCTCTACTTTATCCGAGATAAAGTTTCTCCGCAATTAATCCAAGATTAATTAAGTTCGAATCAAATATCATAGGTGAATCTTCAGGAAGCGACCCAAGAGATCTCCGGATATTTTGGCAGTGAATACGGTCGTCACCGAACACGCACGTACCTCGTACTACGTTCTTACCGATTCACAAGACAAGGTTGGCTTCTAGCAAAGCGCCATGCCTACCCAATTCTCCAGAAATATTCTTATAGGAATATAAGATCTATATCAAGCGTAGTATACCGTAGTATTGCGTACATCGATCCAGTATCGGATGATCACATGCTAGGCCTGGGGCTGGAGATGTGTCTGCCCCGTACGAAACATATATCGGACATCAAGCAACTAGTCTCTTTAAATCGGACAATCCTGACCTGGTCATATTGTCCCGACGGTTGCAACCTTTTATAGAGTACTAGTTCTGTGTCCTGCGTGATCATCGCCTCCATATGTCTGAAGCGATACTTCCATCTTGACATCACATCCAGTACACTACGATTCTCGATAAACCCAGAAGAGGTGTACACAGAACCGGTTAAGGTTCCCAACCACCAAAACCAAAGTTTACCGATTGTCGCAAGTACTAGCGATGTAAGTCTCAGGTTAAGACCATATACACCTACCCTGATGCGGCCTCCCATAGACACGCAGACATACTACCAATGGGATTCCGCGGGGTCTATCCAGAGCGAAGCTGTTTTCCGTACCATCGGTAAAACACAACCTCCTATCGCACTTGCATAAGTATCCAATACTTAAATATATGAGAACTATGCCATTGTGCCCTCACAACGTGCACAAGCGCAATACTAGTCTATTCCGCATTATCGATGTCCAGTCTCGATAATACTACGGCTAGGGATATTTAATGATTAAACCTTTAGGGACTGATACTGTCTCATATCATTCTCAGTCCAGGTACTAATCATATGGACTTTCGCCATTTATAAATCAAAGTAAACAATATTACAAAACGGCAAAAGGCAATTTCATTATCACATAGTTAATTTTGTACAATAATACAATATCATTTACAAACAGTGACGCTATGGGACATAATGTCTAACAATCTCCCACTTGGCCTATAGCCAGTCACTCAAGCATCTAATACCCGAACTATGTATGTGTCGTTCAAAAACTTGCTGAAGAACAGCTTTCGTCAGCGGATCTGCAATGTTGTCATCTGATGTGACCTTCTCGACTTTTACATCGCCACGATGTATAATCTCCCGAATCAGATGATAACGTCGAAGAACATGCTTGGACCGTTGATGAGACCTTGGTTCCTTAGCCTGTGCTATAGCCCCGTTATTGTCACAATAAAATGGAACGGGCTCAGCTGCTAACGGAACTACTCCTAATCCGATTAGGAACTTTCGGATCCAAACTGCCTCCTTTGCTGCTTCAGATGCAGCGATGTACTCCGCTTCTGTTGTTGAATCGGCAACAGTATCTTGCTTGGAAGATTTCCAGCTCACTGCTCCGTTATTCAAGCAAAAAATGTACCCAGATTGCGACTTGTAGTCATCCTTGTCGGTTTGGAAACTTGCATCGGTATACCCAGATACCGCAAGTTCTCCACCTCCATAAATTAAGAAAACATCCTTAGTTCGTTTAAGATACTTAAGGATATTCTTAACTGCTATCCAGTGACCTTCACCTGGATCGGCCTGATAGCGACTGCACATGCTCAAAGCATATGAGACATCAGGTCGTGTACATATCATGGCATACATGATCGATCCGACTGCCGAGGCGAACGGTATCCGACTCATGTGGTTTCTCTCTTCCTGAGTCTTAGGACACATGTCCTTAGACAGAGAGGTACCACGTACCACTGGAACCAATCCCCTCTTGGATTGTTCCATGTTGAATCGCTTCAACACTTTATCAATGTATGTACTCTGGGAGAGTCCAAGCAGCTTTCTAGATCTATCCCTGTAGATCTTTATTCCAAGAATAAAGGCTGCTTCTCCCAGATCTTTCATGGAGAATTTTAATGAAAGCCAAGCTTTCACCGACGTTAGCAGGGAAATGTCATTGCCTATAAGCAATACGTCGTCGACATAAAGGACAATAAAAGTAAGTGCTCTCCCACTAACCTTCTTGTATACACAAGGGCCATCTGCGTTTTGCACGAAATCATATTCTTTTATGATCTCATCAAAACGCTGATTCCATGACCGTGATGCTTGCTTCAATCCATAAATGGATCGATTTAACTTACAAACCTTGTTTGCAAGTCTAGGTACGATAAAACCGTCAGGCTGTTGCATATAAACATCCTCCAAAAGGTTTCCGTTAAGGAAAGCGGTTTTAACGTCCATCTGCCATATCTCGTAATCGAAATATGCAGCTATTGCAAGCATTATCCGAATGGATTTAATCATGGCAACGGGTGAGAAGGTTTCGTCATAATCAATACCATATTGTTGACGATACCCCTTCGCTACAAGCCTAGCCTTGTACGTTTGTACGTTGCCATCCATGTCGGTCTTCTTCTTGAAGATCCATCTGCATCCAATAGGCTTTACGCCTTCTGGTGCATCAACCAGTGTCCAAACTTGGTTGGCGTACATGGAATCCATCTCGGACTTCATGGCTTCTTGCCATAAAGCGGAATCGATATTTTGTATCGCTTCCTCATACGTAGCCGGCTCATTATCCTCAATAAGATTAATATCTATATGAGGTGAGATCAGGACCCCATACCTCTCAGGTACTGTTCTGACTCTCTCCGACCTACGCGGTCCTTGTGTATGTGAAGTTTGTGGTACAGACTCATCCCGGACGGTCTGTTCTTGTTCCGTCGTTGATTCATTGCCAGGAATAGTATCACTACGATCTTCATCGAGTTCTACTTTCCTCCCACTTACCACTGCATTTATAAAATCCTTCTCAAGGAAAAATGCTTGTAGAGCAACAAATACTTTGTTCTCTTGTGGGTGATAGAAGTAATATCCTTTGGTTTCCCTAGGATATCCAACGAAAAGGCATTTATCAGATTTGGGTTCAAGTTTGGTACCTTCCAAACGTTTAACATATGCCCAGCATCCCCAAATCTTCAGGAAAGAGAAACCTGGTTTCCTTCCTGTCCATATTCGTATGGAGTATGTTCAACAGACTTCGACGGTACCTTATTCAAAATAAGTATAGCACTGTTTAATGCGTATCCCCAGAAGGATATTGGTAGCTCAGTGCGACTCATCATTGACCTCACCATGTCCAACAAGGTGCGTTTTCTCCGTTCGGACACACCTAAAGTTTAATTGCGTTCCAGGAGGAGTCCACTGTGATAGAATACCATATTCTTTCAAGTAATCTTGAAACTCATAACTTAAGTATTCGCCACCACGGTCTGACCGTAATGTCTTAATACTCTTCCCAGTTTGTTTCTCCACTTCGTGTCGAAACTCTTTGAATTTCTCAAAAGTTTCCGACTTGTGTCTCATAAGATACACATAACCGTAACGAGATGCATCATCTGTAAAGGTTACGAAGTAGTGAAATCCACCTCTAGCCTGGCTAGACATGGGCCCGCATACGTCAGTATGAACGAGAGCCAATAGTTCTGTGGCACGTTCACTTTTACCGCTAAAAGGTGATTTAGGCATTTTGCCTAAAAGACAAGATTCGCAGACGTCATATGAATTGGGATCAAATTCGTCCAAGTACCCACTTTTCGAAAGTGTGGATATGCGAGTCTTGTTGATGTGTCCTAGACGACAATGCCACATATAAGCTTCATCTTTTAGATTACTTCTTTTGAGCCTTTTGTTTGTCATTTTAGGAGATTCATTTATATTCAAAATATAAAGACCGTTATTTGCAACAGCTGTGCAAATTTCTGCATCATTTTTATATAAATAACACCCAGTGTTCCTGAATACAAAAGTGTAACCCTGCTGGGTTAACAAGGACACAGATATAATATTCCTAGTTAAACTAGGTACAAAATAACAGTTCAAAAGTTTAAGTTCATGCCCTGAGGGCAGTACTAAAACAAAAGTCCCTACGGCCAAAACAGCAACTGGTGTTCCGTTTCCGACCCGTAGATCCATCTCCCCTGATGCCAGCACCCTGCTATCATGCAGATCCTGCACATCAGTACAAATATGAGCACCACAACCAGAATCAAAAATCCAATTTTTAAAACTAGAAGTATTCATATTTCTCTCAATAACAAACATACCAGAGGCGATAGCCTTGCTAGCCTTGATATCCTCCCTCTGCACAATGCTCATTCGGCAGTCACGTTTCCAGTGACCCCTCTTGCCGCAGTTGAGGCAGATGTCGCGAGATTTATCCTTTGGCTTCCTAGAAGCCACTGTCAACTTGCCTTTGCCCTTCTTCTTGAACTTCTTCTTCCTTGCACCTCCAATTGCCTTGGGGCCACCCTTTGGCGCATGAGAGGTCAATGCAAAATGCGCCTCGCGCTTGCTCCCCTTTAGGAGTTCCCTTTCGGACTCCTTCAGCACGGACAACAACTCTCCAAAGTGTCGTCAGTATCCATCAACTTATAGTTGATGATGATTTGTTTCCAAGTATCGGGTAGCGATTGTAATATCATATCAATCGTCAGCTCAGCCTCCAAGACTATTCCCATATTGGCCAACTCATCAATGTCGGCGATCATTTGAGTCCCGTGGACTTCAACTGATGCGCCGTCTGTCATCCGGAGCAGAAGAGTTTCCTTACTAGCTCGTACCTCTTCATCCGCTTATTGGTGCGGTGAAGATCACGCAATCTTGCCATCATGTTATAGGGATCCAAGTCCCTGTACTGGCGTCTGAAATGCTGGGTCATTGCAGCTAGCATAACTGACTGAGCTTGGTCACAATCATCACTATGAGTCTTCCATAACTCTAGCTCCAGTGGCTCAGTGGGTTAGGCGGGAGAGGTGTCTGAATATATACAGTATCCTCTCAGCCCCAAGCACTATCTTGAGGTTCATTTCCCAGTCGGCAAAGTTTGTCCCTTTGAAGACATTATCGCCCATGATTATGTCGCGGATATTACCTTTGCCAATCATCTTGACAACTATAGTCCAACTATAAAGTCAATGATGTTATGGGTACAGTCAAACTGTTACAAGTAAAATAACAATATATTAGTCCAACTAATTATTTAAAATATTGACGACGAAATATTTTGAAAGACGCGTAAGGCTAAATATCTGAATGAAATTGCAAATTCAATAATAGCCTCCCACTATTTTTCTTCAAGTTTCTAACCCTCTGTAGAGAACTCGGGAAATAGAATTTCCTAGTGGGCTAGGATCCCGTTAAATAACACACAACCTTGACTTTGGCCAATAAAAATTGTATGCTATTTAACTTAGGTAGATCTCCATGATCAATTGGATCTCATCCAATTCCTAGATCCGGTTAGGTGGACATCCAAGTCCGAAACATATGTATAATGTCAATGTATCTAATACATTTTCCTAACCTATCCTCCGAATCAACTAGGCCTTGGCTTTGGCCAAAACAAACCTAATGATTCCAGTTAAGCGGGACCCATTGACGAGGAGGAAGTTTCGTAATCAATGTCGTTGGACAAAAAGTGATCTTGACTTTGGCCAATAAAAATCACGATTTGGACAAGACACCGATATGCAACAAAACTCTCATGATTCAAGTACATCCTTGATTGACAAAGGTCTTGACTTTGGTCAAAAACAAACCAATGCCAACTTCGGATCTTGAACAAGAACCATTCAATGGAAGGATATTCGCTTAATATAAATTGAGGGATTTTCGCGTAATTGGCAACCAATTTATTTATCTTTGTTAGGTCTCATCATCATACACCCTTAAGCATGCTTCTAAAACATCATAAAGCGCGTAAAGTAAATTAATAGTGATATGCGGATGGATATATAAACAACTTGTTCCTAGAACAAATCACTCCCTTTCCTCTCCCCGTTAGCACTATTCTACTTCTACCCAATTACATAATACAATAAGAGAAACCTCATTTACATTGAGGGGAATTAGGTGAGAAGAGAATACAAAGAGTAAAGAAGATAAGGCTGGACACGCAAGTCCAATTATAAATCCAAATTTACAATAATTTCTAAAATTACCCTTTCCCTTCTAATATCCATCCGATATACACTATTCATTCATCACATACATATATATTCAAACAAGACATGCTTTTACAACCATCTAATCCAATTAATTAGTCTTTGTTTAAGTGATCATCCAATGTTCAAACAACGGTTTGATTTTGCGCGAGTCCACTCGATTGAGAATAAGTACATAAGGTACGAATTCGCGAATTATATCGAACTACTAATTAAATCTAATTCAATTCGTATTCAATACTAATTCAATTATTTAATTCCCAAAATAAATATTTACACTTTTAATGTGCTTTAAAGACTTAGATTCTAAATCTAATCTCATTGGGCTCAAAGCCCAACTAACATCCAATGTTGAATTTAATTCAAGTCAAATGGACTTAGAATTGATTTATTAAGGCTTGGGCTTTGGTCAATGTGGGTCAAACCCAATTACCAAGCCCAAATAAGGAATCACCCTTAAATGCCATAAAACCAATTTTAAGCCCATAAGGCCCAATTAAATTTTAAAGCCCATTATATTATATTTGGACTTAATGGAGTGATTTAGGCCCAAATTGGATCCAATCCTTTTGGCCCAAATCTACTTGGTCCAACCAAGCCCATTATGCCCAAATACAATATTAAAAGCCAATTCACAATTAAGCCCATTAATTAAATTTTATATTCCAAACATTAAAGTCCAATTAATTAAAGTGTAATACCAAGATTAATACATTAAACCAAATATTTCAAAAAATACCCATTTAATTATTAATCATGTATTGTTCAAAATAAATGTCCAACATTAATTTTAACAAAAATCAACTCCTTTACATGTCCTTGTACATTCGGCCAAGTGAGTTTTTGTGTCGATTTGTTTTTTCAATCCGATTGATTACTAATCTACGTCCCGTACACGTTCTAAGTCATCTAATGATCTTAAACACAAAAATTCCAATCCACACAAGTACAAGCAACACATTCGGCCTAGGCATGGATTTGGGGGAAAATCATCCAATGTATTTTCATAAAATTGATTCCATGTAACATCATTCTATATACATGTAAGCATTCTTATTAATCAAATTTCACAAGAACATGCTTCAATCAATTTCACCAAACCATTCGGCCAAGGTCAAAATTTTGGGGAAAAATCATCCAATGCATTTTCATAAAATTGATTCCATATAACATCATGTTATATACATGCAAGCATACTTATTCATCAAATTTCACAAGACATGCTTCAACCAATTTTAACACACCCATTCGGCCAAGGTTAAAATTTGGGGAAAAATCATCCAATGTATTTTTCATAAAATTGATTCCATATAACATCATGTTATATACATGCAAGCATACTTATTCATCAAATTTCACAATAACATGCTTCAACCAATTTATCAAATTTTACCTAAAGTATTTCATGCTTAACCATGGCTCCATGATACCATTGTTGGTTTCTATAATATGTCCCAAGAAAGATTAAGCATACATGAAATACAACAAAGAATATATATAAACATGAAGTATGGCGGAATCATACTTACAATGCTATGTTGATGAAGAAAAATCAACCCAAATGGAAGCTCCAAGTATAGACTAGGTTCGGCCAAGGAAGACAACAAGAAGAAGAAAGCACCAAACTTTGTGTATTCCTTGCTCTATGATGGTTTCCCTATCACCTCTTTTGATTCCTTGATGGTGCTAGCCTTGCATGTTCCAAACAACAACCCTTCTTCAATTTTTTGGCAACCAAAATTGAAGAAGAAGGAGAGCAAAAACTGTTTCAGGTTTCGGCCAAGAGTGAGAGAGAGAAGAGAGATTTTCTTAATTGATTTGATACCAAAAATCATTTATATTTATGCCATAATATTTATTAAATAATAATAAATCTATGACACACAAGCCATGCAAAGGCTTAGAGTGTCCAACACTAAATTCCATGCATAACATTTGAGTGTAAAATACACTATCACCATGCATGCATCATCAATAAAATAATGCATATAATGACATGTGTCATGTGGGCCCCACATGTTTCCAAATGAAAGTGGGCCCACTTGCACTCACGCGTTCGGGTTCGATATTTCCGAAATACCGAACTTGCATCGCGACGTTAATTAAATCGAATTTAAATAAATAATCGCTCCTAGCGAAATTATTATTTACGTCGCTTACGAATTAATTCTAAATTAACTCATATGCCCGAATTAAAATCTAATTTTAATTTCGCGTCGAAATCGAATTTCAATTATTATATCGAATATAATAATTTTTACTGATTAATTCAAAATTAATCGTTCTCTCTCTCTACTTTATCCGAGATAAATTTTCTCCGCAATTAATCCAAGATTAATTAAGTTCGAATCAAATATCATAGGTGAATCTTCAGGAAGCGACCCAAGAGATCTCCGGATATTTTGGCAGTGAATACGGTCGTCGGATAATCCGAACACGCCCGTACCTCGTACTACGTTCTTACCGATTCACAAGACAAGGTTGGCTTCTAGCAAAGCGCCATGCCTACCCAATTCTCCAGAAATTTTTTATAGGAATATAAGATCTATATCAAGCGTAGTATACCGTAGTATTGCGTACATCGATCCAGTATCGATGATCACATGCTAGGCCTGGGGCTGGAGATGTGTCTGCCCCGTACGAAACATATATCGGACATCAAGCAACTAGTCTATTAAAATCGGGACAATCCTGACCTGGTCATATTGTCCCGACGGTTGCAACCTTTTATAGAGTACTAGTTCTGTGTCCTGCGTGATCATCGCCTCCATATGTCTGAAGCGATACTTCCATCTTGACATCACATCCAGTACACTACGATTCTCGATAAACCCAGAAGAGGTGTACACAGAACCGGTTAAGGTTCCCAACCACCAAAACCAAAGTTTACCGATTGTCGCAAGTACTAGCGATGTAAGTCTCAGGTTAAGACCATATACACCTACCCTGATGCGGCCTCCCATAGACACGCAGACATACTACCAATGGGATTCCGCGGGGTCTATCCAGAGCGAAGCTGTTTTCCGTACCATCGGTAAAACACAACCTCCTATCGCACTTGCATAAGTATCCAATACTTAAATATATGAGAACTATGCCATTGTGCCCTCACAACGTGCACAAGCGCAATACTAGTCTATTCCGCATTATCGATGTCCAGTCTCGATAATACTACGGCTAGGGATATTTAATGATTAAACCTTTAGGGACTGATACTGTCTCATATCATTCTCAGTCCAGGTACTAATCATATGGACTTTCGCCATTTATAAATCAAAGTAAACAATATTACAAAACGGCAAAAGGCAATTTCATTATCACATAGTTAATTGTTACAATAATACAAATCATTTTACAAACAGTGACGCTATGGGACATAATGTCTAACATGAAGCCCATATCAATATCAGTTTGGGGTGAGGCCCACATTAGCATCAGCATAGAGGCGAGGCCCATATCGGTATTAGTCCAGGGGTGAGGCCCATATCTGCATCAGTCCGGGCCGAGGCCCACATCAGTATCAATTCAGGGTCGAGGACCCACTACATCATCAGTTTCAGGGCGAGGCCCACATTGCCAGCGGTATTGGGATGCGTCCTAGGCTCCAGGTGCACCTGTTGTCTGTTGTAGTTTCGGGATGCGTCCCAGGGTCGAGGGCCCACTGCATCATCAGTTGTAGTTCCGGGATGCGTCCCAGGGTCGGAGACCCACTAAATCATCAGTTTGAGGGCGAGACCCATATTGTCAGCGGTATTGGGATGTGTCCCAGGATCGAGGCGCCCCCGTTGTCAGTTGCAGTTCTTGGATGCGTCCTAGGGTCGAGGGCCCACTGCATTATCAATTGTAGTTCCGGGATGCGTCCCAAGATCGAGGACCCACTACATCATCAGTTTGAGGGCGAGGCCCACATTGTCAGCGGTATTGAGATGCGTCCCATGGTCGAGGGCCCCTGTTGTCGGTTGCAGTTCCGAGATGCATCCCAGGGTCGAGAGCCCACTGCATCATCATTTGTAGTTCCGGTATGCGTCCCAGGGTCGAGGGTCCACTACATCATCACTTTCAGGATGTGACTCAGGGTCGAGGTCCCACACATCAGTTGCAGTTTCGGGATGCGTCCCAGGGTCGAGGGCCCACTGCATCATCATCACGGTTCATATTCGGTGGTTCGGGAACAAAGCCCATAGTTCGAGGCACCTCGCCACCATATCAATTCAGTTCAAAATAACAGGCAAGTCAGGTGGCAGCTGGCGAGCCAGGAATTCATTCATCATCACTTTTAGGATGTGTCCTATGGTCGAGGGTCCACACATCAGCTGCAGTTCCAGGATGCATCCCAGGGTCGAGGGCCCACTGCATCATCAGCACAGTTCACATTCGGTGGTTCGGGAACAAAGCCCAGGGGTCGAGGCACCTCGCCACCATATCAACTCAGTTCAAAGCAGTAGGCAAGTCAGGTGGCAGCTGGCGATCCAGGTAAGTAAAAATGCATTACATAACTTTGATAGGATTGTCATTGTTACACAGTGCACAAGTCCCATCAAAATGGGGGCGACTGTAGGCACTGCATTTTTGCATATAAGTCCCGATGATGAGTCTCGCATGAAGACACTACCTCTTTAATTGTGGAAGCCGCGGGAAACGGACGTCGGAAGGGAAAAGTCAAGAATTGACGCATTGTTGGATTTAATTCGCTGGAGTAGATGCGGGTTCGCTTATTGGACCTCCGTTTTAAAACACATCCTTACCCCAAAACCAAAGCCATACGCCCACCTAGCCCAAGCCCATTAAATCACATCCAATAATAATTAAAACATTTAAAACACATGTCCCAAATTAAATTACATCAAATTAAATTAAATCAAATTAAATTAAATCAAATCCAATTAAATCAAAACAAATCTCATTACTAAATTAAATAAATCCCATGGATCTCTTGCCTAAATAAACCAAATAATGTCCTTAACTAAAGAAGAATAAATAAAAAAAATTTTAATCACTTCCATAATTAAAAGATTTCCTTATCCCATACTAATTTAAAAAGATATCCCATTAATGCACAAAGCCTTCTCCTTCTCAAACAAGGAAAACCCCCACCACTTTGCCTATAAAAAGAACCCTTCACCACACATCTAAACCCCGGGAGCATTCACGTATATTCACAAGAAACCTAAAAGCACTCACGCACAACCCCCCATTGACCTAAAAATCACTCACGCTAAAATTCCATTCACGCCTTCATCCACTGCCGTGCACTACCCTTCACGCATCAGCCCTCACAAGCCCCATAACTCAACGCAAAAACCCTTCACAGCAGCCTCAAACTCACGCCGAACAACAACCTCAAGCAGCTCACTCACCAAAACATACTAAAGACACTGCACGTCCCTTCTCCACTAGTAGCTCATTCACTCATTTAGCACACCATCACGCCACTTGCCTTCAGCTCCACTCACGTACCCCTCATCCAATCTTCCCTCACCATGCCTACAAACCACAACACAATCTGCCTTCATTCACGCCAAAAACTTCCACCAATACAGCCTTCATTCACGCCACAAACTGCCACCAATACAACCTTCATTCACACGTTAATAACAGCCCCCTAACCAGTCTAAAATCATCCCCACAACAACCCATAACTGCACGTACAAAACCCTCTTACTGCCCAGTTCAGCCGCACCATAAAACCCCATAAATAGCATATTATACCCTTAAAACAGTCCAAAAACCGCAGCCATTAACCCTCTAAAAACCGCCAAAAACAGTCTCTAATTTGCCTTAAAACAGTGACCAGAAAATACCTTGAAAACAACAGTGAAACGGAGTGAAAACAGCAGCCCAGACAGCGAAACAGCGAGGAGAAACGTTGGATTAGTGAACCAGAAAAGTTGCAGAGCATTCCCCATTTGGACGGCCGTGTAACGCGCTTTCGAGAGACAGCAAAAGAGGTTAGACCTGAGATCACCCTTTTTACTTATTATCTTTCGTTTCTTTTATTTATTTTAATATATTGTCACATGAGAGTCATTTTTTGAGGCATGATGTGAATTTCGGATGAACGGATTCCGTGTTCTCTTTTGTGGTATATCGGATGGAAACCCGGATGTAAATTCCGTAGCCGAATCCGAATGGACGGTAGTGCGGTTTGCACTGGGGATACAACGCCACGTACTACTTGAGAGACACATGTATTTCGTTTCATCCAACCATATATTTGAGCATGATTATGTTGCTAGTACGTTATTTATTTTTGTAAGCATGATTTAGTCTATTATGTTATTTATCTTTAAGCATGATTAAGTTGTTTATTTTTAAGCATGATTAGTTATTCGTTTTGCGTTTGGAATTTGCATTAAGTTTATGTTGTTGTTTGTATTTTGCATTATATAATTGAAATATGTTCATGAGATTGTCGTGCGTTGTCGTGTGTTATGATGACTTACTTTCCAAGCATGCAAACTTAGACATAGGATTTATCTTTATGAACATGAACTAGATATAGGTTGTTCTTGAGCATGTTGAGTAGATCCGGTTAGTTTATTGTACAAATCACATCATTACAAGTGGTATAAGTAAGGGACCATTCCGAACCCAGCAGGTTTGAGGTCTTCCCTTGCGAGGGGTGAGTGCGGCCTTAAATCTTTGTCCCGGTTCACACCGGGTGGCGACTCCATGTTATTTCGTACTCCCAACTAGGCCGCGAGCCTAGGACAGCGTCGCCGATTTCTGTGTGTCCTACACACACCATCTTGACTTTGGCCAACAAATTGTATGATACTTAACTAGGTAGATCTCTAAGATCAATTGGATTTCATCCAATTCCTAGATCCAGTAGGTAGACTTCCAAGTCCTAAACATATATCCAATATATGTAAATATATCCAATATATTTCCTAACCTTTTTCCTCTAAATCAACTAACATTTGGCTTTGGCTAAACAAGCTTAATGATTCTAGTTAAGCGCGACCCATTGACAGTGGGAAAGCTTCGTAATCGAAGCCGATGAACAAGAAGTGACATTGACTTTGGCCGAAAAATCACAACTTGCCCAAGGCGTACGATATGGAACAAAGCCTTCATGATTCAAACACATCCGCGATGGACAAAGGTCTTGACTTTGGCCAACAAACTAGTGCCAATCTTGGATCTTGAGAGAGAATCACTCAATGGAAGGAAATCGCTTAATATTTATTGAGGGTTTTTTGCATAATTGGCAACCAATTTATTATCTTTAATTAGGTCTCATCATACACCCTTAAGCATGCATTCTAAAAGCATAATAAGGCACGATAAAATAATAATGATATGCGGATGGATATTTAACAAATTATTCCTAGAACAAATCTCTCCATTTTCTCTCCCTGGCTATCACTATTCTTACTTCTACCCAATTACATAATACTTCTAAAGAAACCTCATTTACATTGAGGGGAATATGTGAGAAGAGAATTACAAAGAGTCAAGAGATAAAGGCTGGACACGCATGTCCAATTTAATAAATTCTAAATTTATTACAACAATTTCCAAAATTTCCCTCACCCATCTAATATACATCCGATATACATTATTCATACAACACATCCATGTATTTACACAAAGCATGTTATCAATCAATCTAATCAAATTAATTAATCTTTGATTAATGACCATCCAATGTTCAAACAACGATTTGATTTGCGTGAGTCCAACTCGTTTAAGAATAAGTACTCAAAGTACGAATTCTTGAATTATATCGAATTAAAATCTTAATTCCAAATTAAATTATATTCAATACTAATTCATATTTAATTTTAAATTAAATAATTACACTTTTAAAAGTGCCTTTACGACTTAGATTCCAAATCTAATCTTAATGGTTCTCAAAGCCCAATTAACATCAAATGTCAATTTAATTAAAGTCCAAGAGGCTTTTAATTAATTCTTTAGGCATGGGCTTTGGCAATTATAGGTCAAACCCAAGATGTCAATGCCCAATTAGGAATCACCCTATGCCAAAAATCAATTTAGGTCCATTAGGCCCAATTAAAATTTTAAAGGCCCATTTATCATATTTGGACTTAATGTAATGGTTTAGGCCCAATTTGGATCCAATCCAATTGTCCTAAACCAACTTGGCCCAACCAAGCCCATTAGGCCCAAATACAACAATTTTAGCCAAATTCCAAATTAAGCCTAATTAATTAAATTCTAAAATTCCAAATTTCACAATTTAATTAATTAAAGTGTATAGCCATAATTAATTATTCAAATTAACATTTCCAAAATACCAATTTACATAATTAATCATGCTTTATTGTTATCAATACATGTCCAACATTATTGAAACAAAATCAACTCATTTACATGCTCTATAGGTCACGGCAATTAAGGGATTTTTATATCCGATTTTGATTTCAATCCAATTAAATCACAAATCAATATATCCAATATATTCTAAACACATCCAATGGCTTAAAATCAAAATCACCATGATATTAGGGTTCATGCTAAATTCGGCCAAGCCTCAATATTTGGGGAAAATTAATCCAATTAATTTTTCATCAAATTGATCATGCACAACTCTAAGTTAACATTATCTAAGCATACTAAAACAAATAATTTGATCAAATCATGCTCAAATCAAAAATACCCAAATTTTAGATTAAGAACCATAATTCAATTTCATGCTTACTTTTGGCTCTGATACCATTGTTGGGGTTCTCAAAGAACAACCTAGGATCAATTAAGCATATAATATGTGTGAATAAACAAAGTAAGATAGCGAAAAGTACTCACTTTGATCGGCTAAGAGGATGTAGGAGATAACAAAATTTTCAACCTTTGTGTTGTGCTCCAAGCTCTCATTTGCATGAATGATGAGCTCCAAACTTGTTGAATGAATTCCAAACTCATGGGAATAGTTTCCCTATCACCTTTGAATGACTCATTTGTGTGTGCTAGCACTTGAGATTTTGAATCAAAATCAAAGAGAATGAACCCTAGGTTCACGCCCAACTTGAGAGAAAAAGAGGCCATGCATTCGGCCATTGAGAGAAGAATGTAAGAGATGTGTGTTTTTGATTTTCCAAAATCAATAATATCAATTACCAAAATTCCAAAGTTGGTAAAAGTATTTCACAAGTCAAGCTTGTGTAAGAAACAAGCCATCTCAAACAACTTACATCAACCAAAAAGTTAGATAAAGTTGACTAGATGATGTGACATGTGTGGGCCCCACTTTAATTCAAAATCTGAGTGGGCCCGCAAACACATTCCTGGCTCGGGTTCGTTAATTCCGAATTAACGAATATTTCGTTGCGACTTAATTAAATCAAATTTAATTAAATAATTATGCCTAGCAAAATTACTATTAAAGTCGCTCGCGAATTAATTCGTTCGCCCGAATTAAAATCTAATTTTAATTCCGTTATGAAATCTAATTTCATTTAATATATCGAATATATAATTTTAATCGATTAATTCTAAATTAATCGCTCTCTCTCTTTTAATTGAATTTTATCGCAGATAAATTCTCACTGTAATTAATCCTAGATTAATTTTCTCTCTCTTCTAATTAATCTCAGATTAATTATTGTAGGCACTACATTTTTGCATTAAGTCCCGATGATGAGTCTCGTAAGGAGACACTACCTCTTTTGTTGTGGAAGCCGCGGGAAGCGGACGTCGGAAGGAAATAGTCAAGAATTGACGTTTTGTTGGACTTTATTCGCTCGTTTAGATTCGGGTTCACTCGTCGGACCTCCGTTTCAAAATCATCCTTAGCCCAAAACACCATGGCCCACGCCTATTACACATATTTACCCCCTCCATCAACTATTCAAACAACAATTACCCTTCCACCATGCAGACCCCACACATTTGACATCAAACTTACCATAGTCTCCATTTTCAACAAGCTTTTCCAAGCCATTTAATAGCCAACCCTACACCATTTAAGCTCCAACCCCAGGCCCATGACCTTAACCATCTCCCTTTCCAATTTTTCAACAAAGCAGCCAACCCAATCAATTCCCCCTTGCCTACCCAATTAATGCACCTCCCTTTGCCTATTTAAAGAGCCCTTAGTACACCATCCTTCCCCTATCATCCTGATAGCACCTTCGTATCACATACTTAGCATCTTCATAACACAAAGACTTCCTTCTCCTCTCCAAGAATTCACGTCCACTGCCCTGAAGAATTAACCACATTCACGCCAATACAGCAGCCCCAATTCACGCCAATGTAGCCTCCATACAGCAGCCACCTAGCACGCCTAATTACCATTGAAATAATACCCACTTTACGCCCAATTTCCACTAGAACAAGCCACCTAGCATTCACGCAAGTTAGCCCCTCCACACAGCCCCAAACTCACGCCAAAACAGACTCTGAATTGCCTCACAAACAGCCCTAAAAGCCCTCTTCTGCCCCCAAAACAGCCCTCCATTTCAGCCTCTAAGTCACGCCAACTAGCCCTCAGATCAGCCGTCATTGCTCACGTCACTGCCCTCCATTCTGCCTCCCTGATTCATGCCAATACAGCCTCTTGAAATAGCCTTTGTCACGCCCAAACTGCCTTGAATCAGCCCCTCAACCTCACGTCCAACAGCCCCTCACACAGCCCCTCAATCCCACATTGATTAGGAAACAACTCACCATTTGCCTTCAACACTTCACGCACAAACACCTAATATCCCTTCATTCCCTTTAGTCCCACATCGCCTAGGAAATCCCCTCTTCTTGTTCACGCCAATTTCACTCAATAAGCCTCCATTGTTCACGCCAAAAATGCACCCAATAAGCCTCCATTGTTCAACGCCAAAACCCTTCATTCAGCCCTCAAATTCACGGCTAGTAACAGCCCTCATAACAGCCAACTCACACGTTAGTAAAAGCCTTCACAGCTACCCTTCACGCACCCAAGCTCCACTCTCCATCAGACCTTACCCTAACAAGCCTTTAGCTTCTCGGCAGCCCTCTCGCCACTGCTCACTAACCAAGCGATCAAAGCCCACCTTCACGCACAACACCTGCCCTCAAACTCCTCTTCATGCACGCCCATGATCAGCCATGCACGTAGGACCAGTTCAGCCCTTCAACGTGACCCCTTCACGCCTTTAACTCCATCAACCCCTCTCATGTTTTGCTAAGTTCAACACGCACCAGCCCCACTACCTTCACACCTCACGCCTGGCCACCTTCAATGCCCCTTAACCCTCCACATAACCCTCAACTAAACCCTTACAAATGGACACCTAGCGTCATTCAATTCATCAGCCCCTTCACTCAACACGTCTCTTGCCTTCACCGAACCCATGCACGCATATTGCCAGCACCTCCCGCCCTTAACTGCCCTCACCTCAACAGCCACACATATTCCCCTCACATATTCGAACAAGCACCCAAACAGACATCCCACGCATATTCCCCTCACCTACGCTGCAACACATTCACGTTAACTGCTCCCTCACTTAACCTGGAAACAAGTCACTGATGCCCTACACTTGACAAATAAAACCTCTGAAACCAATTGTCCTTCATCACGCCTATAATAGCGGACAAAATGCTTCTATAACAGCGGGCGGAAACCACGAGTGAAAATAGAAGAAACAGCGAAAACAGCTAGGAAAAACGTTGGATTAGTAAACCAGAAAAGTTGTGAAGCATCAACCCTTCCGACGGCCGTGTGACGCGCTTTCGAGAGACGACAAAAGAGGTTAGACCTGAGGGCACCCTTTTGTTTATTATCTTTCATTTGTTTTTATTTATTTTAATATATTATCGCATGAGAGTCGTTTATTGAGGCATGATGTGAATTCCGGATGAACGGAATGCGTGTTTTCTTTTGTGGTATATCGGATGGAAACCCGGACGTAAATTCCGTAGCCAAATCTGAATGGATGGTAGTGCAGTTTGTACTCGGGATACAACGCCACGTACCACTTGAGAGACACATATTTCGTTTCATCCAAACTTGTATTTAAGCATGATTAGGCCGTTATGAGGTTATTTTTATTTTCAATATGATTTAGTTTTAGTACGTTATTTTTATGCATGATTTAGTCATTTACCTTTCGCAATAGGAATTTAATTTACATTATGTTTAGATCGTTATTTATTCAACATGTTTATTGTGTGATATTGTATGTTTGTCATTATGAGAATTTACTTTTAAATCATACAAACTTACATTTAGGCTGTATATGAACTTAGATGTAGATTACTTTTACAAATGTATGTTGAGTAGACTTGGTTAAAATTGCACAAATCCGTTCATTACAAGTGGAATAAGTAAGGGACCATTCTGAACCCAACGGTTTGAGGTCTTCCCTTGCGAGGGGTAAGTACGGCCTTAAATCATTTCCCATATCACACTGGGTGGAAACTCCATTTTATTTCTCCGGTGGTTTAGTTCCCACGCGGGCTACTCCGTACTCCCAACTAGGCCGCGAGCCTGGAATAGCGTCACCGATTTCTGTGTCCTACAATTATGTTCGAGTCATACGTCATCGGTGAATCTTCGGGAAGTGACCCATGAGATCTCTGGATATGTTGGCAGTAAATCCGGTTATCGGACTATCTGAATACGTGCGTACCCCGTACCACATTTTTACCGATTTATAAGACATGGTTGGCTTCTAGCAAAACACCGTGCCTACCTAATTCTCCAGAAATATTCTTTGAGGAATATGTAATCTATGTCAGGTGTAGTATACGTAGTATTGCGTATTACGATCCAGTATCGATATCGCATGCTAGGCCTAGGGCTGGAATTGTGTCTGCCCCTTATGAAGCATATATCAGATCTCTGGTAACAAGTCTCTATAATCAAATAATCATGACCTAGTCATATTATCCCGATGACTGCAGTACTAAAGAGTACTAGTTCCGTATCCTACGTGATCATCATCTCCATATTACTGGAGTGATACTTCCATCTTGACATCACACCCAATACACTACGATTCTCAGTATACCCAGAAGAGGCGTACACAGAACCTGTTAAAGCCTCGGACGACCAAAACCAAAGTATATTGATTGTCACAAGTATTAGCGATGCAAGTCTCAGGTTAAGACCAAATACACCCACCCTGATTCAGATTCCTATAAACACATAGTCATACTACCAATGGGATTCCGAGGGGTCTATCCAGAGCGCAGCTATTTCCGTACCATCGGTAAACAGAACCTCCTATTACACTCGCATGAGTATCTAATACCCAAATATATGAGAACTATGCCATTACGCTTCCATAACACGCACAAGTGTAATACTAGCCTATTCCACATTATCGATGCACAGTCTCGATAATATTACGACTAGGGATATTTAATGAATAAACTTTACGTGGATTAATATTATCTCACATCTTATTAATCTGGTAGTAATCATATGGACTTTTATCATTTATATATATCGGTAATCCAATTACAAATGATAAAAGAGCAATTTCCTTTGTCACATAGTTAATTTGTACAACAACACCATATTTTGTACAAATAGTGATGTTATGGGTCATAATTGTCCAACATACCTTGCAGTCTATAATTCTGAGCATTGGCCAGTTGTCCCATTTGATTCTCCGGGGCTTTAATAGAAGTTGAATGGCTTTGATTCAATGCTACTTGATTTTGAACCATAGCTGCTAATGCGTAGTTTTTTGCTTCTTACTTTTTCAATTGGGCCAACACTTCTGTTATTTCTGGTTCTTTTTCATACTTTTGGCCTTTGTTTTTCGGGTAGAATCCTGGTGGTGAATTGTTCATTTGCCTTGAATTGTTGCTCCATACGAAATTGGGATGATTCCTCCAACCTGGGTTGTAGGTATTGGAAAATCGATTGTTTCCATGTATGTTGAAATTGCTGACATAATTTGCAGTCTCATCATGTTGGTTGTAAGATTCTGCCTCTAGTGATCCTCCATATGGTGAATTTTTGGATCCAGCATTAACCTTCATTCTAAGAGTTTCCATGAGTTTGCATATCTGATCCAGCTTGGCATTCATTACTGAGTTGGCTCCGACTTCGTAGATTTCGGCTATTCATTCAATCATGCTTCTTTCTGTTGGCCACAAAGAATTGTTGTTTGCCATTTATCAATTAAGTCTCAGGCCTGATCCTCTCATTTTTCCATTAAAGCTCATCCAGCAGCAGCATATATTGTGGTTCTCATTAGTCTAGAAAGTCCATTGTAGACGGTTTAGACTTGCACCACTTAGCAATCTCACGGTAAGGACATTTTCTGAGCAACTCCTTGTATCTCTCTAAAGCTTCGCAGAGGGATTCTGAGTCATGTTGCACAAAGGATGTGATGTTATTCCTCAGCTTTGCTGTTCTGGCTGGGGGAAAGTACTTTGCAAGGAATTTAGTGGAAATAGTGTTCCAAGTTGTGATGGAACCTGCTAGAAGTGAATGTAGCCAAGCCTTAGCTCCGTCTTTCGGTTGTAATTGAATGTGCCAAAAACTTCCAGGAAGTTACTGATGTGGCCATTAGGATGTTTTGTTTCACTCCCCCCAAACTGAACTGATTGTTGTATCATCTGAATCCATGTTTTGATGTCACATGCATTTACTGATAAGAGAGGAAGTACGATACATGATATGAAGCCTTCAACCACCGGAATTGTTCTGTCTCGAATAGGAATTGGTGGTGCAACCTCCAAAGGTTCAGGATCTTGATTGCTCATGTTGATTATTGCTTCTTGATCTTCTCGTCTTTCCCTTCTCAACTGTCTAATTGTTCTTTCAATTTCTGGATCAAGCGGACGGATTTCGAAGCTTCTTGTTCTTCTCATGTAGTGTTTGAGAACCTGATAAACAAGAAAACAAAAATACTTATTAAAAACAAATTAGACACAAGTAAAAGTACCTAACCCTAAAATTAATAGTGAAAGATAAATATGTCCCCGGCAACGGGGCCAAAAACTTGATCGGTGGTAAACACACACGTTACGCAAACGCACGTATCGCTCAAGTATTATAAAATATATCGATTCCATGAGGACTTAATACCTAAGCTATCAATTTATGAAGTTAAATTTCTGCAAGTATCTAATTGATTGATTGTTGGTTGGATGGTGATTTTTATCTGAAACAAGTAAATAAAACAGTGCGAAAGTAAATTTAAGGATAAATCAAAATTATGAAACTATCTAGGGTTGTGAATCCTTCCAATATCTTTCAAAGATGAAGTGATTATCTCATGTTTGTGCATTATATCAATTTATTAACCTGGAACACGAAAATATGCAAAAGCCTTTTCCGATGGTCAGATGCAAACACCCAAAGTAACCCAATTAACTATATTCCTATGTTAACCAAGTTACCTGAATTCATTAAGATTAAGTTACAATTATGGCTACCCCCGCCCGACAGGTATATTCCCATCCTGTAAGGAAATCTACCTAAGAGACATTTACCCCAATGTGAGATCGTGAGCTATTGAGTCTAAGGCTAAGCCTAAAACCCCTTTTCCAAGTTCATTTAAAGTTTACCAAATCAATCTTATTAGTGGCCAGTTAACAAGAAGCATTAATTCTAAGTCTCAATAAATAAACTAATATATTACCGAAGACATTAAATAACCAACTTATAAACCAGTGATATTGGAATTCCTCACAATCCTAGATACGGTATTTAGTTACAACACATATCTAGGATTATTAAAAACTTAAATAAAGTAAACGACATAAAATAAACTTGAAATTAAAAAGATAAAATTAAACAATAAAATAATATGATGGGGGTTAGACGATCCACTTTGATTACTTCTAATTTAGAAATTTCTCTTATTATAATATGTAAATTTGCATGACATTACCAACCGACCATCTAGATGGTATCTTGATTAAGTCATATTTTTGATTAATTCCAACTGACTATAAAAGCATTATCCAATTAAGTCTAACAGACCATAAAGGCGGTATCCCATTAAGTTAGGTTTTAAGATAATTTATATATTATAACTAAGGTAGATTAATCTAAATTATAATAATAAAATATTTACCTATCACCCCAGCAGTGGGAAGTTACCTACTCATACTGAAAAGTAAAATAAAGAAAGATCTATTGCTTAAAATAAAAATTAAATACAAGAAAACTATAAATAAACAAGCAAGATACAATCTTCCTATTATTCTTAAGGAAATCCCAAGAATAATGAATGAAAAATTCAAAAGAATTCGGCTTCAATTTATAGGCAAAATTGGGTCTACGCGTCGCGACGCACCTTTGATTCGTGACACGTATATGTGGCTTTGACTAGATGATGACACGTGGTTGTCGGAATAATTATTGGCTCGACATCGCGACGTGTGAAGGCTTGCGCATTGTGATGCTGATGTCATGCTTATGTAAGCAATGGCGCGTGTTGGCAGAGTGAATCATTATGCTGACGTCATGCTAACGTAAGTGATGACGTGTCGTCAGACTGAATTATTGGATGACATCATGATGACGTGATGATGTGGCAATGATGTGGCGATGACAAGTGTTGGTAGCTTAATAATTATAGCACGTTACGACGCAGAGTGTGTGCCCATCACGACGTGAAATTCCAATTTTACCCTTTTGTTATGTTTTTCGTTGTTTTGGCTCCGATTTGATTCCAGTGAGTCCTGAAACCTTATTTATCTACAAAATACACAAAACACATCAAAATGTTCACAAAACGTAAGAAACTATACAAAATATTAAGTAAAAATGGGCGGTAAATATTGATGTATTTTCCGCTTATCATTTGTCTGTAGGCCTTCATCCTCTGTGGTTGGTATGAATGGTTTGGGTAGCTCTTCTGTTTGTTTCTCCTCACAAATGAAATCAACGACCAAAGAATGATCCAGATCAAATTGAGATTCTTCATGTTCGGGTTCCTGAACTGATATATCTATCTCTTGATACTGCTAAGCCTCTTCCTCTATTATGGTGTCATCGTTAAATCTTTGGTATTCGAAGGCTTCATCAGTGTCATTAAAAAATGCTCCGTGAGATATGTAGCTCTGGTTTTCTATTATTGTCTCACTTGATCTGTCATTCTCTGTATGGTTGTTGCTCGACTCTGAAAGGTTTCTATTTGACTCTGAAACATGTCAGCCATTGTATCAAGTTTAGCTTCCCGTTTCTTGAGCATGTCCATCAACTATCTTATCTCTGATGGTTCTGGTTCTTGATGAGGATCATAAGTTGATAGTGGATAAGAAGGAAAATGTGGTTCAGTGAAATATGTTGGTTTTTCATTGACATACCAAGATTGATTCTGATAATTCTACCACCCTGAGTTATACTGGTACATGAATTGATCGCTCGGGTAGTTACTATTGGGTTCTCTAAGAACAACCTAGGATCTATTAAGCATGAAAGATGTGTGAATAAACAAAGCAAGATAGCGGAAAGTACTCACTTTGATCGGCTATGTAGGATGTAGAGATTACAAAAAAATCCAACCTTTGTGTACTGCTCCAAGCTCTCCTTTGTTTATATGTTGAAGCTCCAAGCTTGAAGAATGAGATTCCAAACTCTTGGGAAAGGTTTCCCTATCACCTTTGTATGATTTAATGTGTGCTAGCACTAAGAATAATTTGTAACAAATTGTTTCCTTTGTTCATGAAGCTCTCGGCCAAGCCAAGAATTGGGAGAAGGAAAGGCTAGGTCACGCCCAAATGAGAGAGAGAGAGCGGTGTGAATGAATTGTTTTTTATTTTCCAAAAATAATAGTCATATACCAAATCCATATTTGGTAAATGTCACTCAAGTCTATCAAGTTGGAGTGTTTAGTAAGCCATCACCAACTCACCAAATTCCATCACCAAAAAGGTAAGTAAAGTGACAAGTGATGTGACTTGTGTGGGCCCCACTTGAATTCAAAATCCGAGTGGGCTCGCAAACACATTACGGGCTCGGGTTCGTTAATTCTGAATTAACGAATTTTCCATTGTGACTTAATTAAATAAAATTCAATTAAATAATTATGCCTAGTAAAATTACTATTAAAGTCGCACGCGAATTAATTCTAAATTAATTCGTTTGCCCGAATTAAAATCTAATTTTAATTCTGTTATGAAATCTAATTTCATATAATATATCGAATATATTATTTTATCGATTAATTTCAATTTAATCGTTCTCTCTCTTCTAATGAATTTTATCCCAGATAAAATCTCGCCGTAATTAATCCTAGATTAATTTTCTCTCCCTTCTAATTAATCCCAGATTAATTATGTTCGAGTCATACGTCATCAGTGAATCTTTGGGAAGTGACCCATGAGATCCCTGGATATGTTGGCAGTAAATCCGGTTATCGGACTATCCGAATACGTGCGTACCCCGTACCACGTTTTTACAGATTTACAAGACATGGTTGGCTTCTAGCAAAGCACCGTACCTGCCCAATTCTCCAGAAATATTATTTTAAGGAATATGTAATATGTGTCAGGCGTAGTATACATATTATTGCATATTACGATCCAGTATCAATATCACATGCTAGGCCTAGCGCTGGAATTGTGTCTGCCCCGTTCGAAGCATATATCGGATCTCTGGTAACTAGTCTCTATATTCGGATAATCATGACCTAGTCATATTATCCCGATGACTGAAGTATATAAGAGTACTAGTTCCATATCCTGCATGATCATCATCTCCATATGACTGGAGTGATACTTCCATCTTGACATCACACCCAATACACTACGATTCTCAGTATACCCAGAAGAGGCGTACACAGAACTTGTTAAAGCCCCGAACGACCAAAACCAAAGTATACTGATTGTCGCAAGTATTAGCGATGCAAGTCTCAGGTTAAGACCAAATACACCTACCCTGATTCAGATTCCATAGACACATAGTCATACTACCAATGGGATTCTGAAGGGTCTATCCAGAGCGAAGCTGTTTCCATACCATCGGTAATTAGAACCTCATATTACACTTACATGAGTATCCAATACCCAAATATACGAGAACTATGCTGTTACGCTTTCATAATGCGCACAAATGTAATACTAGTCTATTCCGCATTAACGATGTCCAGTCTCGATAATACTACGACTAAGGATATTTAATGATTAAACCTCAGTGGATTAATATTGTCTCATATCTTATTAATCTGGAACTAATCATATGGAATTTTATCATTTATGTATCTCGGTAATCCAATTACAAATAATAAAAGAGCAATTTCCTTTGTCACATAGTTTATTTGTACAACAACACCATGTTCTGTACAAATAGTGATGTTATGGGTCATAATTGTCCAAACATCTCCCACTTGGCCTATAGCCAATCACTCAAGTGTCCTACACCTGAACTATGTACGGGTCGCTCAAACTTCTGCTGAGAAACAACTTTCGTCAGCGGATTTGCAATGTTTTTATCTGATACATTTTATTCGATCATCACATCGCCACGATGTATGATCCGAACGAATCAGATGAATTAGTCGAAGTACATACTTGGATCATTGATGAGACTGTGGTTTCTTAGCCTATGTTGTAGCCTAGCTCAGCTGCTAACAGAACTACTCCAAATCCAATTAGGATTATATAGATCCAAAATACTTCTATTGCTGCCTCAGCTGCAGCAATGTTCCATTTTTGTTATTTATTCGGCAACAGTATCTTACTTGGAAGATTTCCAGCTCATTATTATGTTATTCAAACTATGTAGTACCCTTATTGCGACTTACAGTCGTTTTTGTCGGTTTGGAAACTTGCAACGGTGAACCCAGTCAATTCAAGTTCTCCTTCTCAATAACTTAAGAAAACATCTTTAGTTCGTCTAAGATACTTAAGGATGTTCTTAACATCAATCAAGTGACCATCACCTAGATTGGCCTGATTGTGACTCCATATGCTCAAAGCATATGAGACATCAGGTCACATATATTTCAAAATGTATGAGTTCTCGGAGAGTGCCAACAATTTTTAGATCTATCACAGTAGATCCTTATTCCTAGAATAAAGGTTGCCTCTCCCAAGTAGTCTACGGAGAATTTTCATGAAAGTCAAGCTTTCACCGATTATTTAATATGGGAATATCATTTCTAAGAAATAATATGTCATCAACGTATAGGACAATAATTGTCAGTGCGCTCCCTCTAAGCTTCTTATATACACAAGAATCATTTTTCGTTTTGAATTAAATCATTTACCATTATGATTACATCAAAACCCTAGTTCTAAGAACGCAATGCTTACTTCAATCCATAAATTGATCGATTTAACTTGCAAACCTTGGTTGCATGTTTTTGTTATGACAAAACCGTCAGGATGTTGATAAACATTCTCCAAAAGGTTTCCGTTAAGGAAAGCGGTTTTTACGTTCAGTTGCAATATTTCATAAATGAAACATGCAGCATTAGCAAGCATTATTCAAATGGATTTAATCATGGCAACAAGTGAAAAAGTTTCGTCGTAGTCGACACTATTTCATTGACGATACCTTTTCTGTACAAGTCTAGCTATGTATATTTATATATTTCCATCCATGTATGTCTTCCTTGAAGACTCATATAGTACCAATAAGCATAATGCCTTCCGGTACATCAACCAGTGTCCAAACTTGGTTGGTATACATGGAATCTATTTCGGACTTCATGGCATTTTGCCAGAAAAGGATTCGATACCTCGTATCACATCCTTATACGTAGCCGGTTTGTCTTCCTCAATAAGATTAATATCTACATGAGGTGAGATCAGAAACCCATACCCCCAGGTTATTTTCTAACTCTCTCCGACCTACGCGGTTCTTGTGTATTCGAAGATTATTGGTACAGTTTCATCCCTGATGAACTGTTTGTGTTCCGTTAAGGAATCGGTGCCTGGAACAGTATCACTCCGATTTTTTTTTCGTCGAGTTTTACTTTCCTCCCACTTACCACTGCATATAGGAATTCCTCTTAGGAATACCGCATGGAGAGCAACAATTACATTGTTCGCTTGTGAGTTGTATAAGTACTATACTTTGGTTTCCCTAGGATAACCTACAAATTAGGCACTTATCCAATTTGGGTTCTATTTTGGTACCATCCAAACATTTTACATGCCTAGTATCCCCAAATCCTCAGGAATGAGAAAACCCAGTTTCTTTCCTATTCATATCTAATATGAAGTCTGTTTAACAGATTTTCATGGAACCTTATTCAAAATAAGTATTTCATTATTTAATGCGTATCCTCAGAAGGAAATTGGTAGCTCAGTGCGACTCATCATTAACCTTACTATGTCCAACAAAGTTCGGTTTCTCTGTTCGGACACACCGTCAAATTGAGGTGTTCCAGGAGGAGTCCACTATGAAATAATACTATACTCTTTTAATTAATCTTGAAACTCATATGTTTAAGTATATTACACTATGGTCCGACCGTAATATTTTTAATACTTTTACCGGTCTGTTTTCTTACTTCGTGTCGAAACTCTTTGAATTACTTAAAAGTTTTCGATTTATGTTTCACAAGAAACACATAATCGTAACGCGATGCCACATTCGTAAAGGTTACGAAGTATTCATATTCATCTCTAGCTTAGCTAGACATGGGCCCACTTACGTCACTATGAACGAGGGCTAACAGATCGGTGGCACTTGCATTTTTACCAAGTAAAAGGTGTTTTAGGCACTTTGCCTAATTAACTAGATTCGTACACATTATTTGAATTAGAATCAAATTTGTCCTAGTATCCACTCTTCGAAAGTGTGGATATACGAGTCTTGTTAATGTGTCATATACAACAATGCCACTTTTAAGTCTCAACAGATTTATTCAGTTTGAGCTTTTGTTTGTCATATTATATGTTTGAGATTCATTTATATTCTATAAATGATGTTATTCACATCTAATGTGCTTATCTCAATATCATCTTTATAAGCAAAACACTTAATGTTTTAGAATATAAAGGTATACCCGCAACGGGTTAAACTAGATACATAGATAATGTTCCTAGTCAAACTAGATACATTATAACAATCTCATAATTTAAGTACATTCCCAAAGGGCAGTTCCAAAATTTAGGTTTCTACGACCAAAACAGCGATTTTCGTCCTGTTTCTGAGTCGCGGGTCAATCTCACCTGAAGTCAGTCTCCTATTACTTAGCAGATTATGTACATCAATACATTTTTATGTACCACATCTAGTATCAAAAATCTAATTTTGAAACTAGTAGTGAATATGTTTATGAAAAACATACTTGAAGCCGGAGCCATGCCCCGCCTTCACTTCCTTCATGTCTGCCTTGTCCATACGGCAGTCACGCTTCCAGTGACCCCGTTTGCCACAGCTTAGACAGTTATCTTGGGATATGTCTGTAGGACACAGATGTGGACGACGCTGTTCTAGGCTCGCGGCCTGGTTGGGAGTACGGAATAGTCCGCGGAGGAACTAAACCGGAGATATAACATGGAGTCGCCACCCGGTGTGAACCGGGACAAAAAGTTAAGGCCGCACTCACCCCTCGCAAGGGAAGACCTCAAACCGTTGGGTTCGGAATGGTCCCTTACTTATGTCACTTGTGATGATATAATTTGTGCAATAAATCAACCAAATCTATTCAATAATCATGCTCAAGGGTATTCAGATCTAACATGCATTTGCTAAATAAATCATATTCTAAGTTTGCATGCTTGAGAGTAAGTCTTTAAACGGCAAACACAATACCACACAATGAGCATATTGAACCATCAAAACAAGGTAAATAAATAGCTATTCAAGTATAAACACAACCTAAACAAAACACCATGCACCAAGAATAATATAATTATGCTCCGAAAAAAATAACGAACTAGACTAAATCATGCTTAAATTAATAAATAAAACAACCTAGAAACTATAACATGCTCAAATACAAGTTTGGATGGAATGAAACATATGTCTCTTAAGTGGTACGTGGCGTTGTATCCCGAGTACAAACCGCACTACCGTCCATTCAGATTCGGCTACGGAATTTACATCCGGGTTTCCATCCTATATACCACAAAAGGGAACACACGTTCCGCCCATCCAACAATCACATCACGCCTCAAACGACTCTCATGCAATAATCTCTTAAAAATAAATAAAATAAACGAAAGATGATAAATAAAAGGGTGCCCTCAGGTCTAACCTCTTTTGTCGTCTCTCGAAAGCACGTTACACGGCCGTCGGAAGGGTTGTTGCTCCGTAACTTTTCTGGTTCACTAATCCAACGTTTTTTCTCGCTGTTTCGCTGTTCGGGCTACTGTTTTCACTCTGTTTTGCTACTGTTTTGGGTGTATTTTCTGGTCATTGTGACAGGTCTATTAGGCTACTGTTTTGGGTGTTTTAGGTGCGGTTTTGGGTGGTATTTTGCGACATTCTTCAGGGGTTGTTCTGGACTATTTTAAGGCTACAAGTGGGCAGTTTTGTGTGTCTAATATACTGCAGTTCAGGGAGGATTTAAGGGACGTATGGCGTGCGGTTTGGCAAAGTGCAGGGGACTGTTTGCGTGGGATGCAAGGGCTATTTCAGTGGGCAGATTTGGTGCTGGTTGTGCGCATGAAGGTGTGAGTTTGTGGCTTGGTCAGAGGGCGTTAAGTGTATTCTGTTTGTGGGTGCACGTGATTGGGGATGATGAATGGCGTGGCTTGTGAGGGAATAGAGGTCAGGGGTGTGTGCTTGTTTGGCCAAAAGTGTGTGTGCCGTGTATCCTAGGGTTTCATGGCTGTGAGATTGATGCGTTGAGGGGCAATGACTTTGTAAATGGGCTGATGCGTGTGGCTTACTTAGCGTGGAAGGCTTGAGTGAAGGGCGTGGCAGCAGGTGCGTGAACGTGGTGAGCTTGAAGCTAGGCGATGGTGCAAGTGTGCGCTGATGGTGGGCTTCACGTGAGGCTAATTGAAAGGAGAGGCAGGTGGCGTTTGAGGTAGTGGGCGTGAGCATGTGGCATTTGAGGTAGTGGGCGTGAGCAGGTGGCGTTTGAGTGTTATATGCGTGAGTGGCTGAATGCGTTGAATTGGTGAAGGGTGAGATGAGAGGAGTGGCTTAGGGGTTATTGTTGCTTCGGCGAAGAGGTGGCGTTCATTGATCATGCGTCCGTCAGGATTTTTAGTGTGGGGAAGATCATGGTCTGTTTTAACGTGGAGGGCTACATGTGCAGGGTTGAATTGTTCACGTGAAGTGAGTGTGTCTAGCTTTGTTGTTTAGGTAGGTTCGTCTGTTTGTTTGATCTGGTCGATGATATGGAGGGCAGTAGGCTTTTCGGTCGGTGAGAGTATTGTTGTTTGCTGAGAAGTGAAGCTAGGGTTCTGCCGTGAGTGTTTGGTCAGGCGAGTGTTGAAGGAGCAAAGGTTAATATGCCGGAGAGATGGGCTGCATGAGGTATGATTTTTTAGGCGTGAAAAGAGAGGTTATTAGGTTTTGTTTAGGGTTTGTTTTCTGTGTGGCCGAGTGAGAGTGTGAATGAGAGAGAGTTCGTGCAGCTTAGGTTTTTTTTCTTGCTTTGTTTTTGTTTGTGCCGTGAGTCAGAGAGATAGGCCAGCCAGTCTTAGGGTTTAGTTACTTATTTTTTTTGTGCCGTGGGGATTCCAAGGCTTTAGGGTTTGGTGTTTGTTGGCAGTGTCTGTCAGTTTGTTGGTTTGTTGTTGCTTATATAGTGAGAGGGTAGGGTTAGGGTTTCTGTATAGGTTTATTTGAAAGGAAAGAAATCAATTAATTGGGGAATTTATTTAAATTTGGTGAGTGGTTTATTTGTTTTAGGAAAAGATTTATTTAATTTTGATATTATTTTTAATTTAATTTAAATTTAATTTATTTTAATTTAATTTAAATTGAATTAATTTGATTTAGTTTAAATAGATTTTAATTTGATTTAGTTTAATTTCAATTTAGTTATTTAATTTAATTTTAATTATTTTTTAATTCAATTAATTTGTGACATGTATTTTAAATGTTTTAATTATTTAATTTGTGAGATGTGATTTAATGGGTTTGGTGTGTTTTAAAATAGAGGTCCAACAAGCGAACCCGAAGCGAAACAAGCGAGTTAAATCCGACCAAAATATCAATTTCCAACTTTACCCTTCCGACGTCCGTTTCCCGCAGCTTTCACAATCAAATAGGTAGTGTCTCCATACGAGACTCATCATCGGGACTTATATGTAAAAATACAGTGTCTACAATGTCCTTTGTCATCCTAGAAGACTGTTATGATTTTGCCTTTGCCCCTTTTTATATCCCCAGAAGCCTTCGGCCAAGCCTTGACCTTATGGGATGTTGAAGTAAGATGCGCATTGCGCTACTTACCCTTTTGCAAGCTCCGGCTCTGTCTTCTTGAGCATAGCCATTAACTCTCCGAAAGCTTCTTTTGCAATTAGTACTTCTAAGATCTAAGAATAGATCTATGAAGATCCTTCAATTTCAATATCATACTATAATGATCTAATCCTTAGTTTTGACAAAGAAATTAAGGAATCGGTACGGCAAGCATAACGGATTGAGCACTAAAGTTATCATCACCATGAGTCTTCCAAAGTTCATGCTCCAGTATTTGCTCAACTCCGGGCTCAAGCCCGAGATGTCACTCTATCAAATAAAGTAACTTCTCGGCTCCCAGGACTATCTTGAGGTTCTATTCCCAATTTGAAAATTGAAGCCGCTAAAAGATATTTTCACCCAGGATTATGTTTTAAACGCTAATCTTTTAGTTATCTTGATTCCAATAGTCCAATTATCTAATCAACGATTTCAGGTACAATCAAATATAATGATTAATATAGTCTAACTATATAATCAACTATTATTGATTGGTTAAATTCAAATATATTGATTACTATAATCCAATTATATAATCAACTATAAATGAAGTAGTATGAATACAGTCCAACTGTTTAATTAAAGAAACAATTGAATATTAGTCCAACTAATATATTTATAAATAATTGATGACGAAAAATGAAATGAGCGCGTATTGGCAAGTAGTTAAATGAAATTGCAAATTTAATACTTGCCTCCCACTATTTTTCGGCGAGCCTCTAACCTTCTGTGGAGTACTCGGGAAACCTAGTTTCCTAGTGGGCTAGGATCATGTTAAATAACACACAACCTTGACTTTGGCCAAAAAGCTGTATGATATTTAACTAGGTAGATCTTTAAGATTAATTGGATCTCATCCAATTCCTAGATCCGGTAGGTGGACCTCCAAGTCCGAAATATATATCCAATATATGCCAATATATCCAATATATTGCCTAACATTTTCCTCTAAATCAACTAAGCTTTGGATTCGGCTCAACAGGCTTAATGATTCTAGTTAAGCGTGACCCATTGACAGTGGGAAAGCTTCGTAATCGAGGCCGATGAACAAGAAGTGACCTTGACTTTGGCCAACAAGTCACAACTTACCCAAGGCGTACGATATGGAACAAAGCCTTCATGATTCAAACACATCCGCGATGGACAAAGGCCTTGACTTTGGCCAACAAAACAAAGCAAATCTTGGATCTTGAGAGAGAATCACTCAATGGAAGGAAAACGCTTAATATTTGTTGAGGGTTTTTCGCGTAAATTGGCAACCAATTTATTATCTTTGATTAGGTCTCATCATACACCCTTAAGCATGCATTCTATAAGCATAATAAGGCGCGATAAATAAATTAATAATGATATACAAATGGATATCTCACAAATTGTTCCTAGAACAAATCACTCTCTTTCCTCCCTCCCGCTAGCAATATTCATACTTCTACCCAATTACATAATACTTCTAAAGAAACCTCATTTACATTGAGGGGAATTGGTGAGAAGAGAATTACAAAGAGTCGAAAGATAAAGGCTGGACACGCAGGTCCAATTTAATAAATTCTAAATTTATTACAATAATTTCCAAAATTGCCCTCACCCATCTAATATCCATCTGATCTACATTATTCATACAACACATCAATGTATTCACACAAAGCATGTTATTCAATCAATCTAATCCAATTAATTAATCTTTGAATTAAGTGATCATCCAATGTTCAAACAAGAATTTGATTTGCACGAGTCCAACTCGTTTAAGAATAAGTACTCAAAGTGCGAATTCTTGAATTATATCGAACTACAATTCTAAATCCGATTTAATTTGTATTCCATACTAATTCATATTTAATTCCAAATTAAATAATTACACTTTATTAATGTGCCTTTACGACTTAGATTCTAAATCTAATCTTAATATGTCTCAAAGCCTAATTAACATCCAATGTCAATTTAATTAAAGTTCAATGGGCTTTGAATTAATTTATTAAGGCATGGACTTTGGCAACCAAAGCCTAATAAGGAATCACCATTTGCCATAAAATTAATTTTTGCCCATTAGGCCTAATTAATTTTAAAAGGCCCATTTATTATATTTGGACTTTATGGAAATGGTTTTAAGCCCAATTGGATCCAACCAATTATCTTAAACCAAACTTGGCCCAACCAAGCCCATTAAGCCCAAATACAACAACATTAGCCCAATTCAAAATTAAAAGCTAAACAATATTCTAAATATCATAATTATTTAATTAAAGTGTATTAGCCATAATTAATTAGTTAAATTAATATTTCCAAAACACCAATTACACTAATAATCATACTTTAATTAATCAACCTATGTCCAATACAAATTGAAGCAAAATCAATTCCAACATGCTTCCAATAGCTCACGGCAATATGGTAATTTTTTCATCAATTTTGATTTCAATCCAATTAAATCAAAAATAAATATATCCAAGCATTTTAAAAACACATTCAATGGTCTAAAATCAAAATCACCATGAGTTTAGGGTTCATCACATTTTCGGCCAAGCATATGGAATTAGGGGAAAATATATCCAATTCATTTTCTCAATTCCTAAGATGCAAAAATCTAATTTAACATCATCCAACCTCAACCAAATCATCAATTTGAAGAAATCATGCTCAAATCACAAAATCCCAAATTAAAGTATATAAACCCTAAGTCCATTACATGTTTAATTTAGGCTTTGATACCATTACTGGGTTCTCTAATAACAACCTAGGATCTATTAAGCATGAAAGATGTGTTAATAAACAAAGCATGATAGCGGAAAGTACTCACTTTGATCAGCTATGTAGGATGTAGATATTACAAAAAAAACCAACCTTTGTGTAGTGCTCCAAGCTCTCCTTTGTTTGTATGTTGAAGCTCCAAACTTGAAGAATGAGATTCCAAACTCTTGGGAAAGGTTTCCCTATCACCTTTGTATGATTTAATGTGTGCTAGCACTAAGAAAATTTGCAACAAATTGTTTCCTTTGTTCATGAAGCTCTCAGCCAAGCCAAGAATTGGGAGAAGGAAATGTTAGGTCACACCCAAATGAGTGAGAGAGAGAGGAGTGAATGAATTTTTTTTGATTTTCCAAAAATAATAGTCATATACCAAATTCATTTTTGGTAACTGTCACTCAAGTCTATCAAGTTGGAGTGTTTAGTAAGCCATCACCAACTCACCAAATTCCATCACCAAAAAGGTAAGTAAAGTGACAAGTGATGTGACTTGTGTGGGCCCCACTTGAATTCAAAATCTGAGTGGGCCTGCAAACACATTCCTGGCTCAGGTTCGTTAATTCCGTATTAACAAATTTTTCGTTGCGACTTAATTAAATCAAATTCAATTAATAATTATGCCTAGCAAAATTACAATTAAAGTCGCACTCGAATTAATTCTAAATTAATTCGTTCGCCTGAATCAAAATCTAATTTTAATTCCGTTATGAAATCTAATTTCATATAATATATCGAATATATTATTTTATCGATTAATTCCAAATTAATCGTTCTCTCTCTTCTAATGAATTTTATCCTAGATAAAATCTCGCAGTAATTAATCCTAGATTAATTTTCTCCTTCTCCTAATTAATCCCAGATTAATTATGTTCGAGTCATACGTCATCGGTGAATCTTCGGGAAGCGACCCATGAGATCCCTGGATATGTTGGCAATAAATCTGGTTATCGAACTATCCGAATATGTGCGTACCCCGTACCATGTTTTTACCGCTTTACAAGACATGGTTGGCTTCTAGCAAAACACCGTGCCTACCCAGGTGTAGTATACATAGTATTGCGTATTACGATCCAGTATCGATATCACATGCTAGGCCTAAGGCTGGAATTGTGTCTGCCCCGTACGAAGCATATATCGGATCTCTGGTAACTAGTCTCTATAATCGGATAATCATGACCTAGTCATATTATCCTGATGACTGCAGTAAATAAAAGTACCAGTTTCGTATCCTGCGTGATCATCATCTCCATATGACTGGAGTGATACTTCCATCTTGACATCACACCCAATACACTACGATTTTCAATATACCCAGAAGAGGCGTACACAAAACCTGTTAAAGCCCCGGACGAACAAAACCAAAGTATACTGATTGTCGCAAGTATTAGCGATGCAAGTCTCAGGTTAAGACCAAATACACATACCCTGATTCAGATTCCCATAGACACATAGTCATACTACCAATGGGATTCCGAGGGGTCTATCTAGAGCGAAGCTGTTTCCGTACCATCGGTAATCAGAACCTCCTATTACACTTGCATGAGTATCCAATACCCAAATATACGAGAACTATGTAGTTACGCTTCCATAACGCGCACAAATGTAATACTAGTCTATTCCGCATTATCGATGTCCAGTCTCGATAATACTACGACTAGGGATATTTAATGATTAAACCTCAGTGGATTAATATTGTCTCATATCTTATTAATCTGGTACTAATCTTATGGACTTTTATCATTTATGTATCTCGGTAATCCAATTACAAATGATAAAAGAGCAATTTCCTTTGTCACATAGTTTATTTGTACAACAACACCTTGTTCTGTACAAATAATGATGCTACGGGTCATAATTGTGCAACAGTTACCATCACATATCTCACTTCTAATCATTGCATTCTGAAATGTTTGAGAAAATGTTGTGTTATTTCTCTCTGACATCCATGGATAATTGTTGGGCTAGACAAAAGGCCTCAGAAAATCAGACTGTTGGTCCCTGATTTTGGGTGTATCTTCAACTCTTAAAGCTCGTAATGCTTCCATCGCCCAATAATGATCAATTTTCAACCACCTGAAATAACATAAACAAATAAAATTAAAGAAAATAAAAATAAGGAAAATTATATGCAAGTAAAATAATTAGCTTTAAAATTAGTAACGCAAGAAAAATAAGTCCCCGGTAAAGGTGCCAAAAACTTAATCGGTGAAATCATACACATAACACAAGCGCACGTATCGCTAAAGTAGTATAAAAATATCGATCCCACGAGGACTTAATTTCTACTATTGTTATTAATTATTGATTCTATTTATTTAAAGGTATCTAATTAGGGTGAGAAGAGAATGATCGCTGATTGGTTAGTTGAATGTGGATTTGCTAAATAAATAAATAAAAACACAAAAGAAAATACAAAGGAAAATAATCAAAAGACACAAACATCTAGGGTTGTGATTCCACACAATATTATTCTAAAGATGAATTGATTCTCCTATACATGTGTAATAAATTAGTTTGTTAACCTGGAACTTAAAGATATGCAAAAGTCTCTATCGATGGTCAGATGTAAACTCCCAAAGTAACCCAATTAACTATATGTCTATGTTAACCAAGAAAATCTGAATTCATTAAGATCAAGTTCAATTTGTGGCAACCTATGCCAGACAGGTATATGTCTATCCTACAAGGAAATCTCCCATAGAATGAGATCGGGAGCTATTGAATCTAAGGCTGAAACCTAAAATCCCTTCGTCAAGTTCATTTTAAGTTTACCATATTAATCTTATTGGTGATCAGGCAACAAGAAGCATTAAGCTTAAGATTCAATAAACAAGCAAAAGCATCACATATAATATAAAGAAAATCAATTATTAAACTTGTGAATATTATGCTTCATTACTTCCCTAGATTAAAAAATAAAATGTTACGGTTAGGTAATCTACCTTTAATATTTCAAATGTAGAAATCTCATTTTATTATAATATAGAAATTTTCAGTGTTACCAAATTAAGTCAAACCCGCCATAAAAGCGATGTTATTATTTTTCCATAAACCAACCATATAGGCGGTAATCATCTGTCACATAAAGACCGACCATATAGGCGGTGTCACATTATGTCAAATAAATAAAAACAGTCATGTAGGCGGTACGGAATTAATCCATATTATTATATTACAATTTCCATATTATAAATTAAGTGAGATTAATCTACCTTATCATACTAAAGGTTTCACCTTTTTCCCCATTGGAAATTAATTAATTACTAAACATAAAAGAAAGTAAGAACACGCAAACTATTATTACTACTAAAAATAAAAATACATAATTAAAATAGAGAAAATAAACACACAAGATACAATCCTCAAGTTCCTTAATAGAAACTTGAAGGAAAGTATGAAATTTACAAATGAAATCAAGCTCTATTTATAGGCAAAATTTTGCCTCCACCAATTTCTCCTCCAATTTCTCCACAAATTTCTCCACCACTTTCTCCACCAAACATGGCACCAAAAATGACACAAAACATGGCACCAAATCCTCCACCAAACATGCAAGAAGTTTGACAATTGTAAATTGTCATTTTCCATTTTTATTTTTTGTTTTTGATAATGGCTTTAATAATTACACATAACACACTTTGGATTTCTTATCAATTTCGGTATTGAAAACTTCTGAATTCGAAATTCTTATAAACATCAAAGTTGTATATCTTTGAGTCTTATTTCATCTTGAACTTTAATCACCTCAATCTGATATATGAGTAAAACGTTATGGCCAAAATACGAAAATTACGCAAAGTTGAAATTTCTGAAATTGTACTTCATTAGAACGCCATTTCAAATTTCCAACCTCCAAAATCCAAATGTCAAGTACATTGTTTTCCCTTATTTGTTCAACATTTTGTCCTGATTGATTCCATTAAGTATAATGATTACTATAGTCTAACTATATAATCAACTACTATTGGATTGGTTAAATTCAAATATATTGATTACTATAATCCAATTATATAATCAACTATAAATGAAGTAGTTTGAATACAGTCCAACTGTTTAATTAAAGCAACAATTGAATATTAGTCCAACTAATATATTTATAAATAATTGATGACGAAAAATGAAATGAGCACGTATCGGCAAGTAGTTAAACGAAATTGCAAATTTAATACTTGCCTCCCACTATTTTTCGGCGAGGCTCTAACCCTCTGTGGAGTACTCGGGAAACCTAGTTTCCTAGTGGGCTAGGATCATGTTAAATAATACACAACCTTGACTTTGGCCAAAAAGCTGTATGATATTTAACTAGGTAGATTTCTAAGATTAATCGGATCTCATCCAATTCCTAGATCCGGTAGGTGGACCTCCAAGTCCGAAACATATATCCAATATATGCCAATATATCCAATATATTACCTAACATTTTCCTCTAAATCAACTAAACCTTGGCTTTGGCTCAACAAGCTTAATGATTCTAGTTAAGTGTGACCCATTGATAGTGGGAAAGCTTCGTAATCGAGGCCGATGAACAAGAAGTGACCTTGACTTTGGCCAACAAGTCACAACTTGCCCAAGGCGTACGATATAGAACAAAGCCTTCATGATTCAAACACATCCGAGATTGACAAAGGCCTTGACTTTGGCCAACAAAACAATGCCAATCTTGGATCTTGAGAGAGAAACACTCAATGGAAGGAAAACGCTTAATATTTGTTGAGGGTTTTTCGCGTAAATTGGCAACCAATTTATTATCTTTGATTAGGTCTCATCATACACCCTTAAGCATGCATTCTAAAAGCATAATAAGGCGCGATAAATAAATTAATAATGATATACGGACGGATATCTCACAAATTATTCCTAGAACAAATCACTTTATTTCCTCTCTCCCGCTAGCACTATTAATACTTCTACCCAATTACATAATACTTCTAAAGAAACCTCATTTACATTGAGGGGAATTGGTGAGAAGAGAATTACAAAGAGTCGAAAGATAAAGGCTGGACACGCAGGTCCAATTTAATAAATTCTAAATTTATTACAACAATTTCCAAAATTGCCCTCACCCATCTAATATCCATCTGATCTACATTTTTCATACAACACATCAATGTATTCACACAAAGCATGTTATTCAATCAATCTAATCCAATTAATTAATATTTGAATAAAGTGATCATCCAATGTTCAAACAACGATTTGATTTGCGCGAGTCCAACTCGTTTAAGAATAAGTACTCAAAGTGCGAATTCCTGAATTATATCGAACTACAATTCTAAATCCGATTTAATTTTTATTCCATACTAATTCATATTTAATTCCAAATTAAATAATTACACTTTATTAATGTGCCTTTACGACTTAGATTCTAAATCTAATCTTAATAGGTCTCAAAGCCCAATTAACATCCAGTGTCAATTTAATTAAAGTCCAATAGGCTTTGAATTAATTTATTAAGGCATGGACTTTGGCACTCATTTAATGTTAGGTTTGGGGGTGTGATGAGTGGTAATTATATCACTATTTCTCACTCATTTAACCTAATATTTTGTATAGTTTCTTGAGTTTTGTGAATATTTTGATGTATTTTGTGTTATTTTGTAGATAAATAAAGTTCCAGGACTCTCTGTAGGTGATTTAGGCCAAAACAATGAAAATTGGACGAAAAGGGCAAAATAGTAATTTCACGCGTTGCGACGCGCAAGCCTTTGGCGTCGCGAGGCCTAACATGCGCCGAACAGTGCTAACGTGTGCCGAGTCCACAAGTCAGAATCTGAGGAAATTTGACTTTGCTAGCGTGCGCCGTGCCATGTGTCACCATCACAGCCGATCTGCTAATGTACGCCGTGCCACGTGTCATCATCCTACAGTGCCGACAGTCGCCATCGCCACATGTCGCCACGTGTCACTCCACCTGTCACCCACGTCATCATCAGCCAATCACGAAATTCCACGTATCGTAATTCTATGGTGCCGACAGTCACTTTGCCACGTGTCGCCACGTCAACATCAATTATTGACAAACTAATACGAAATCAACACGTGGCGGATAAGAATCTGAGCCGACCAATCAGAAGCCGCCACGTGTCGCAATAATTGAGCTCCAACCACCTTGCCACCTGTCACCTTATCACCTTATCCAGAATCGCCATGTGTCATCACCTCAGCATGCCACGACCAAAAAGCGCTTGCGTCGCGACGCCCGAGCTGTTGGCGTCGCGACGCTGGAAGTCCATCTGCGCCTATAAATTCAGCTCGATTTCAGAATTCAAATCATGCCTTCCTTGAGATTTGTAAGGACTCTAAGGATTGCATCTTGAGTGTTTTAGTTTTTGTAATTTTAATTTAACATTTTTACTTTTAGTATTTTTAATTATGCACTTTTACTTTTTGTAATAAAATTTTATTTACTTTTTACTTTATGTTTTGTAGTTAATTTACCGTTGGGGTAAAAGGTGAAACATTTAATATAATTATCTAGGTAAATCTCACTTAATTATAATTTATAAATTATAATTTAACAGGATTAATTAATGGCAGACTTTATTACCTCCTATATGGTCGGTCTAAATATAAATTACTTTACCGCCTATATGGCTTGTCTTTATGTGACAGATAATTACTGCCTATATGGCTGGTGTAATTGGACTAAATGGATTACCGCCTATATGGCTGGTTTTAAATGTTTAATATTATTAATTCCTGAGAAAGCAGAACAGAAAATAATTTTTATATTATAATAAGTGAGAATCCTAGATAAGAAATATTAAATGTGAATCCTCTAACCCCCAGCATTTTATTTTATTCTAGGGAAGTGATGAAACACAATATTATTAGGCTTAATAATTGATTTAATTATTTATTGGGTAATTCTTTAGTTTGTTTATTGAGTCTTAAGCTTAATGCTTCTTGTTGTCTGATCACCAATAAGATTAATGTGGTAAACTTAAAATGAACTAGACATAGGGATTTTAGGTTTCAGCCTTAGATTCAATAGCCCACGATCTTCCTTAAGGATAGATAACCCTTTAATAGATTTCCTTACAGGATAGACATATGCCTGTCAGGCGGGGGTAGCCATAATTGGAACTTAATCTTAATGAATCCAGGTAATTTGGTTGACATAGACATATGGTTCAATTGGGTTATACTGGGTATTTGCGTCTGACCATCGACATAGGCTTTTGCATATTTTCGTGTTCCAGGTTAGCAATCTGATTTATTACACATAAATAAGAGAATCAATTCATATTTATAATAATATTGTGTTGAGTCACGACCCTAGATCTTTGAGTCTTTTCTTTTATTTTCCTTAGTATTTTCTTTTGAGTCTGTTTTTATTTTAATTAGCAAATTCACATTCAACCAACCAAAAGCAATCAAACAATCATTCTCTTCTCCCTATAATTAGATACCTGTAAATAAATAGTATCAATATTTAATAACAACAGTAGGATTTATGTCCTCGTGGGATCGATATTTTTATACTACTTGAACGATACGTGCGCTTGCGTTATACATGTGTTTTTACGCCGGTCAAGTTTTTGGCGCCGTTGCCGGGGACTTATTTTTCTTGAGTTATTAATTTTGAAGCGATCTAATTTACTTGTATCTAATTTTCTTTATTTTATTTTGTAATTTTTATTTCTTTATTTTGTTTTCAGGTGATTGAAAAATGGAACATTATTGGGAGATTGAGAGATCACGAGCTTTATTAGAAGATACACCCCAAATCTGGGAGCAACACTCCGATTTTCTGAGGCCTGTTGTACAACCCAACAACTATCACTGGATGTCAGAATCAAGCAATACTACATTTGCTCATCAGAACGAAATGAGGAGATGTGTGATTTATGATGGTAACCACCCGAGCGATCAATGCATATACTTTTCAGAGTGGCAGAATTATCAGAATCATTCAAGGTACGAAGAACCATCATATTTTCCATCTCATCCACCATCTACCTTCAATTTCCATCAATAATCAGAACCATCAGCGGAAGATCATATGATTGACATGCTCAAAGATTGGGTCAAGAAACAAGACGAAAAGTTGGATACAATGCTTGAAACATGCCAGAATCAATTTGAAAGTATTCAGAGACAATCAGAATTCATTCAGAGACTGACAGATCAAACGAGACAATTACCTCAAGAAGAATTATCAGATGAAACTGAAAAACCTTCGAGTACCCAGAGATCCACAATGACACCTTAACAGAGGAGGAGGCTGAGCAGTATCAACAACCAGAGGTATCAGTTCAGGAGTCCAAACCAGTAAAGTCTCTATTTGACTTTTATTATTCAGATTCTGACGAGGATGAAGCTGATCTATTTGTACCAACTACACCAACAACGGAGGATCAAACTTTCAATCCTCAAAATGAAGATCTTGGAGCATGTTTTACCATGATGTTTGATGAAGATCTACCTGAACCATCCATTACAGTCATATCAGAGGATGAAGACCTAATGTTAGAAACATCTTTACATCCTCAGGCAGATACTTATGGAGCATGCATTTCACATATGACAGATGAATAGTTGAATACATAAATTTTAAAATTCATCTGTGAAGAAAAGGTGGAGCAAGAAGCAGAGCAAATGGAGGAGCAAATGTCTGAACTTATTAAAGATCCAGAGCATTCAGAAGAAACATCACTGTTTTGGGGAGTACAAATCAAACATATCACCTAGAAGCTTGACAGAATGGAACTTTCATTCAAAGTCAAACACCATACAAGACCTCATGATTTTAATTCTTTCTTTTCAGGAACCACTGGAGCAACAAAGATCAAAAAGGTGGCACAAGCACGAAATATGACAAATTCTTTTTGCCACTTTACCGTTGGAAGAGACCCTTCAAAAGCAACGCACACGGGATTATCTTTAATCGAACGTCCAAAATAACGTTGAAACCTCCTTAACAGATGGATTTCAGTCACATCTGGCTGAAGACGAAAAATTTAGAGCTAGCAGGGAGGCAACCCATGCACTTTCTTGTAATTTCTATTTTTATATTTTGTGTATACATGTTGTAGAGTTTTTAATTTTGTGTGTTATTTTTGTAGGGAAAAGCACAAACAGAGCATTTTAAGACAGAAGGAATGGTGTTTGGCAATCAGAAAGAAGAGAGCTAATTCATTTGTGATGGCTGAGTAAAGAATGAATTCTTGAGACGCATCCTTATGAATTTATACTAAGCTAGTGGCGTATTGCATACTCAATTCTGTTGCCTTAATAATTGCTTTGATTTGCTTTTCTGTTTTTATTTCCTTTATTTTCGCCGACAAGATCTAAACTTTTTAAACTTTTCACGATTTATTTTAACGTTCATCTAATAATTGTCATTTGGCAGGTACTAGTGCTACTATTACTCACCCATTTTCAGGTTCTATAAATTCAGCTCTACATTTGTCTCTTCAACACATCCAGATATACATTCAAATAAGAGAAAGGAAATGGAAGCAACTTCACAGCAACGAGTCAAGCGAATTTATGTTTTATGTGGATCCAATCCTGGTAATAAACCAGAATTCATTGAGGCTGCAAAGGAATTGGGGAGAGTCATAGCAGAACGAAATATACACATAATATATGGCGGTGGCAATCTTGGATTGATGGGAAGCATTTCAAAAGCCGTTCAGGAAGGTGGCAATCATGTTTTGGGAATCATTCCAAAAACTTTGACGGACGAACATATAATCGGAAAAACAAATGGAGATGAACGTATTGTCTCGGGGATGTCTGAACAACTCCTTGAAATGGTCAATACTGCTGATGTGTTTATTGCTTTACCAGGTAGGCTCGAAACATTTGAAGAAATATTCACAGTGGCATCATGGGCGCACTTGAACATTCATCGGAAGCCCATTGGATTACTCAACATTGAATATTTTTTCGATTTCCTGTTTGTATTTCTTGCTGAAGCCAAAAGACATGAGTTCGTCACAAAATCAGTACATGATATTTTCCTTACTGCAACAAAGGCCGAAGAATTAATTGACCAAATCCTAGCCTTTGAACCAAAAATCGACCCCATTCTTTCCAAGTTGAGCTGGTCAGATAGCGATCGTGGTAAAAAGCGTAAATTGGACATTGATCTTAATCGGTAATTTTTCGTAGATTTTCAGCTAACCAGGTACGACCTTCTTAACTCACCTTTTACTGTTTAAGACATTGAGGATAATGTCTCATTTATGTTTGGGGGAGGAAATTAGTTGATCAGTATCTTATTTTTTTTAGTTTTGTGTTATTTTTATTTTTAGTCCTAAATTTTTCGAAAAAAAAAATTCAAAAATTTCAAAAAAATGACAAAAATATTTTTTGTTTTTGTATTTTTATTAAAAAGGTAAAATTGGTAAGAGATAGCTGAGTAAGGAGTTTCCACTCCTGAGGCGAATCTCAAACCTATTTCGGAACAAGTTAATTTTTGTTTATTTCATTTTAAATTATTTAATTTGTGAGTTCTCCATAAAACTGACTAAAATGGATCTTCATATGCTCAGTTAGCAGATATTATCAACATACATAGTAACATACGGACATTAGCTAAAATTGAAAAGTTTGTAATATTCAGTGCTATAGTTTAATTGGAGGAAGCATCTCAAAAAGTGATGGAGTAAAAAAAAAAAAAAAAAAAAAACGTCCCAGATCCGAGTTATTAAGTCTATAAGGGTGTTTTAACACCTAGTGCCCTAAAGCCAACTGGTTTGGGAGTCACTGGCCCAAAGCTCGCTACATGGATCAAAGATGTTGTAAAAATATATATATCTGAAGTCTGAGTAATTAAGTCCGTAGGGGTGTCTTAACACCTGGTGCCCTAAAGCCAACTGGTTTGGGAGCCACCGACCCAACACTCACTACATAGACGGAAGATATTGTATAGAAATAAAAACAAAAATCAAAAATCAAAGCAAAAATCAGAAAAATGAGAAAAATTATTCCATTGCTACAAAAAGGTGTGAATTCTGATAAAACTTTAGGACAAAAATATTACTCTCTTATAAACTGCACTTATGACTGTTGTGGGCAAAAATGAGTTGTTTAATATTTTGTTGGCTGTGTATATGGAGAATGGTAAATATAATCGGAGAATTTACTTATTCAGTAATTTAGAAAGAAACAAAACAATTAGTAACTTGGAGTAGAAGTTTCACTTGATTAGTCACTAACTTCTTTATTCTCTTTTCGCTTTTCTTTTTGCTTTTGTGTGCATTAGTTTCACTACCTTTTTACTTTTGTAAAATGTTTGTGGGTATCATTGCTGTAAACCCCATGAGACTACAACTCGTCCACTATGGACACCTAGGGGTTTAAAGGCTTGTTGCATACGCTAAATGCAACCGTGATCCCTACGAAAGTGGCTTAGCTAAATTTTATTTTAAAGATGTTTATGTTATTTTATTCTATGTTTTTCTCGAGGACTAGCAAAATGTCACCATCACAGCCGATCTACTAACGTGCGCCGTTCCATATGTCATCATCCTATGGTGCCGACAGTAGCCATCGCCACGTGTCACCACGTGTCACTCCACCTGTCAGCCACGTCATCGTCCACATCATCATTTGACCGAGTCAACGTGCCACCTCACCGTCACGTCATCATCAGCCAATCACGAAGTGCCACGTGTCGCAATTCTATGGTTCCGACAGTCACTTTGCCATGTGTCGCCACATCAGTGCCACGTCGACATCAATTATTGACTAACTAATCCAAAATCGACACGTGTCACAATAAGAATCTGAGCCGACCAATTAGAAGTCGCCACGTGTCACAATAATTGAGCTCCAACCACATTGCCACGTGTCACCTTATCACTTTATCCAGAATCGCCACGTGTCATCACCTCAGCATGCTAGAGCCCTTGGCATCGTGACGCTGGAAGCCTATCCGCTCCTATAAATTCAGCTCGATTTCAGAATTCAAATCATGCCTTCCTTGAGTTTTGTAAGGACTCTAAGGATTGCATCTTGTGTGTTTTAGTTTTTGTAATTTTAATTTAGCATTTTTACTTTTAGTATTTTTAATTATGCACTTTTACTTTTTGTAATAAAATTTTATCAGAGTCTTTCACCCTGGTTAGAGAGTAGATAACAATATTTCGTGACTCTAAGTTGGTTCTTTCAGTTTCCTAAAATTACCAATACCTTACAATCAAGACATGGAAGAAACACTCTCAAAACTCCACAAATATTTTCATTCTCTCCCCCAAATTGCTCTGATGAAAATTTACAAAGTGCGTACCGAAAGAATGAGACTTCTTATGATCAATGGTATTCTCATTGATATTTATTGGGCAATTGAAGCAAGGGTTCGCTTGGCAGGTGAGTCATCAGACTCATTCAAAAAGCACCTATGCTAAGAAATGAAGAGCTAAATAATTAGGTGTTTGTTATAAATTTTCACGCGGACATGTAAAAACCATTGTCGTTCTATACGAATGTTGTCTGACAATCGCGAAGATAAAATTCAATTCATTAGAGATGGCTTGAGTAAGGAGTCTTTAGATGATATACCATTGATTCTTAAGACGTATCCTAGTGGACATGATCATCGAGTAATTCCCAATTTGCATACACAATTACAAAAAGAAAGACAACAATACAGTCTCGAGAATATGACTTTAAAAGACCATGTTTTCCAATTTATAAGAAAATTTGATAGGAAACATATCCTCGACCCATAGAGGGTATTCAAGCCGTTACTGGATGTAAAACCAGAGGAAGATGTGAGCCACAATCACAACTACCAATAAATATGTATTTTTTTTATTTACTGTTTTGATTTTTTTTACTTTAAATTATTGTTTTGATTTACTTGAATTTACTGCTTTTGATTACCTTTACTTTAATTTTGCCAACAATATCTAAACTTTTTGACTTTCACAATCTATTATATTGTTCATCTGAAAAATGTCATTTTACAGGTACTCGTGCTTTTATTACTCATCCTTTTTTAAGATCCATTAATACAGCTCGTCATTTCTCTCTTCAACAAACCCAAATAAGTGAGTGAACAAAAATGGAGAAAACTTCAAGACAACGAGTCACTAATATTTATGTGTTTTTTGGAAGTAGCCCTGGAACTAAACCAGAATTTATTGAAGCTGCAAAAGAATTGGGTAGGGTTATGGCAGAAAGAAACATGCACTTAGTATAAGGCGGTGGCAATCTTGGATTGATTAGATGAGTTTGAAATGTCGTGCAAGAAGGTGGTAGTCAAGTTTTGGGGATTATTCCAAAAACTTTGACAGACGAAAACCCCATCGAAAGATCAAATGGAGAAGAATACATTGTCTCAGGTATGTTTGAAAGACTTACTGAAATGATTAATCATGTTGACACTTTTATTGCTTTACCAGGTGGGTGGGGCTCGATGGAGGAAATATTCATAGTTGCTTCATTAGCGAACTTGAACATTCACCGAAAACCCATTAGACTACGTAATGTTGATCACTTTTTTGATTTGCTTTTAGTATTTCTTAAGGATACCAAAATACGTGGGTTCATTTCGAAATCAATAAAGATATCATCCTAACTGCAAGAAAAGTTGATGGATTAATTGACCAACTCTTAGCTTATGAACCAAAAATCGACCCCACTCATTCCAAGTTGAACTGGTCTGATACTGATTGTGGCAAGAAGCGTATAATGGACTTGAATCTAAATCTTTTTTTTTTTTCTTTTAAATAGTCATAGATTCAATTATCAATTCCACAAAAGCATATGATGTCTTCTAAACTCTACTTCTTCTTATTCAGACATTGGGGACAATCTGTAGATCTGTCTTGGTTTGAAAACATTTGGTTTCTTCTACTCTTATCTTCCTTTACTTGCTTTCTACTATTCTGCTCAAGAACTCACTACTACGACTTCTAGAAATCTCTTATCCTGGTATACTCTATTCAATTAATAGCTAAAAGCTTAGTTTTTGAAAGTTCCCTTGGAAATCTTCTTTCTCGTGTGAAATAAAGGACCGTACACTATATCTTTTCTACATATAGTTGTAAATACTTCACGAAACTTATTATTAATGAGTTCATTTACCTCTTATTATACACTTTCTTGTTGTTCGAAAAATTTACTAGGAGTATTTCGTCTCTTATGATTGATTATATTTCACCTCTTCTCATTCTTTTTCTCTAATGAGTTATTACTTCTTATAAACTCCAGACAGTCACTCATCTTATTATCATTCCTTTTACACCACACACTTATCTTAGAAGGTTTTGATTGAAATTAATGCACTCATTCTAACACAGTTGTACCTCTAACTACTCCAGTTGAATCATTCATCTCCAATATGATCACTAAGAAGTAAAATCATACCAAATCGTACTAATGTTATATATCTTTACCGAATATGAATCTGAATCCTTCGTAAATAGTGCTCCTACATTTTTAAGGATACTCATGTCTCCTATAGCTAGGCCATTTCACGTTCTGTTTTAACTCGGGGGTAATTATATGCAAGGAAGTTCTTGACTCTATACCCACTGATCATACTTGATATTTTCGCGGTTTCATACTCTCGATTTGATCTAAATATTCTTCCTTTTAATTTATTTATTTGACTCTCTTTCTCTCTTTACTAAGTCTCAATTGTTTAACAGCTCCATCATACAAGTCCTAATCTCTCTGCCCATTCGACCTCATAGCTTATGTCAATTTTCTTCATATGTTCTAAGTTTATCATCATGGTTTCCCCAATACCTCTTAACTTCAAATTATTAACTCTTGACATAATTTGAAGGTATTTCTTAATTGGCTAAAGCTTCTGGAACATGGTATTTATCTTAAGGTTAACTATAGGTACACTAATGCTTCAACTATATTGCTTAATATTATTATTGATGCTAGTGATTCGGTTTTGGTTAAAGTTCATACTCATCTTGTTCCTTTAAATTTATTGTTAATACAAATCTAGTTATTCACCATTTGCATTGTATTGTTCTCCTTGCCTGGTTATCCCACTTTTCGTATTCGTACAGCCTCATTTCGTCACTAATATAGGCATTCATAGTCATTATGTAGTTCTATTGAACTTAACCATCGAAAGTCCATCTTCGTACTTACACATCTCTGTCATTATTTATCTAGTATCTTTTCTATTGCCGTCTTACCTCGATAGTTCCACCTCCAAACATTTTACTTGCTATCATTTACGTCTTCTTTTCTGCTCTAACTTATGCATGGAATTTATATGGTCTATATCTCTGTCTCCTTATCCGAAGGATATCATCTTTTACATGTCCTTAGTCCTGTCTAACGCTGATTCTTTTGCTTTCTGTTATTGCTTAACTAATATTGTTTCTCTTAATTGTCTCATCAATACCATTTCTCTTCTAAATCTTTTACTCGACGCTATTTTCTCCTTCTACTATGCTCTTGTATTATATTTTAAGATTTTATGTTTCAATCTACTTTCACTGCCATTCACTTATTTTTTGGAGTATCTTGAGGCGAACATCTAGGTTTATCTTTGCTACTTTTGTCTAACGAGGGTTAGGAGGGTAGGGATTGGTCCTGAAGCCTTCCAGGTTGTGGTGATCTCATTAGCTACCCGTGTTGTGGTTGTACTTGCTACTCATCTATAAGCCTATGGCTCTCATGTTTACCTATCTGGCCTTGGCTCCTACACTAAGGTACTTCTGCTAGGTACTATCTGAATCTTCTTCTTCAACTTCACTCCTGATTCATTTTTTGACTATTGGTCTTACTACCTCTTACTGAGAACCTCCTTAAGGTTCATGTTCTCTCAAAATCATACCATTCTCTCTTTGTTATCCCTCCCTTTAAATTTTAGCTTTGTTACTTAGATCTCTTACTTATCTCAGTTCCTTAAACCTCTTAATTCATTTATTTTCTAGAACTCCATATTCTTTAACATGTTAGGGTACCACCACTAATACTTTTGGTTCAGGTGCTACTCTCTTACTAGTTCTTGCATTCTAGTATAATGGGGATCTCTATAAGTCGTATATATTATTCCTGAGAATTGCTCTCTCTAGTTTCTTACTCTTCTGAGTCTTTACATCCTTGAATGCTCTTAGTTCTATGATAGGAAAGATTATCTGTTCTAGATTGGCTATACTTACAGCAACTTCAAATTATTATGTCTTATGATTCTTTTCTAGATTCTGTTGAACCTCTTGATTCGACTATCATGCTATCTCGTGATCTGTCTATCTTGCCAGATTATCTTATTTGCTTATTCATATCCTAACTGGGCTCTCAACTGAGAGGTGACTACATGCATTCCTTAGAGATCTGAGAATACATTTTTGTATAAATTTTCTAAGTTCAACGATGGTCTGATTGGGTGTCTATTCACTTACTAGGGTTGAGGTTACTGGAAAGAAGAGTTATCGATAACTCTGTTGGAATCTGCATCCTCTACTCTAAGTCTTGAGTTTTCCACAACTTTTATCAACTATGTTGAGGTTTCCATTTACGTTATTACTTTCACGCTACGTTATCTATGTATCTGTATGTATTGAACTTTCTTGTCACTTCCCACATTTTTCTTTATTATTTCCATATTCTATCTCTTGGATCTAGGTTGAACTGTCGAGGCTAATGGTAACTCCTTCTTAAAGGCTTCTTCTAGACTTCGCTCTCTACCCTTGCAATAGGCTACAACTATGCCATTTAATCTTACTGTATGTAATGGTACTCATGTTATTTCTGTATGTCCCCAACCTTACGAGTCTACTATCTGGGATAAAATATCATTTAAAGAGAGATAACAATTAATTTGGAATTAATCGAGAAATTAATATATTTGATATATTAAACGAAATTGGATTTCGACGCGGAATTGAAATTATATTTTAATTCGGGCGAACGAGTTAATTTAGAATTAATTCGTTAGCGACGTGAATGGTGATTTCGCTAGGCGTAATCATTTAATTACGACGCAACGGAAAATTTGTTAATTTGGAATTAGCGAACCCGAGCCCGAGATTATTTGCGAGCGCATTCGCATTTCGAATTCGAGTGCGGCACGCAAGTCATATCAAGCGTCAAATCGCTAGTCGCATCTAGTGTCACATCAAGCGTCAAATCATGTCACTTTGAGTGATGTGACACTTGATTGATTGATGTGATTGATTGATTGTAGTTGTTGGATGGTTGTTGAGCATTTACCATTTGACTTCTTGGAAGCCAAAAAGTGGTAATTCATTTAATTATTTTTGGAAAAATATATAAGTGTATTAGATACACTTTTCAACCTAATTCAACACAATCTCTCCTTCTCTCTTTCTCTCTAATACACACGCCCAAGGGGCTGTGAAAATAGCTCACTGGTTTTGACAAAAAATGTGAGCAGTGAGGGAAGCAAGAGTGTGATTTTGTGGCAAAATCACAAGTGCTAGCACACTTACGAGAAATGCGAAGATGATAGGGAAGTCCACCCATGAGCCGGGAACCGTTCGATGAAGCTCGGAGCTTGACGAAGGACCCAAACCGAGGCCAAACCAGGGAGCAAAAACTTCTCACTGCCGAATGCAGTGAAGGAGGAAGAAAATGTTTTTTGTTGCCTCCACGTCGCTCAACCGATCGATGTGAGTATTCCGCAACTTCTTCGATGTGTATTCGCACTTGATTCATGCTTATTATTGATCTTGGGACCTTAATAGAAACCAACACTTAAGAGTACTAGTTCCGTATCCTACGTGATCATCATCTCCATATGACTGAAGTGATACTTCCATCTTGACATCACACCCAATACACTACGATTCTCACTATACCCAGAAGAGGCGTACACAGAACCTGTTAAAGCCCTGGACGACCAAAACCAAAGTATACTGATTGTCGCAAGTTTAGCGATGCAAGTCTCAGGTTAAGACCAAATACACCTACCCTGATTCAGACACCCATAGACACATAGTCATACTACCAATGGAATTCTGAGGGGTCTATCCAGAGCGAAGCTGTTTCCGTACCATCGGTAAACACAACCTCCTATCACACTTGCATAAGTATCCAATACTTAAATATATTAGAACTATGTCGTTATGCTCCCACAACGCGTACAAGTGCAATACTAGTCTATTCCACATTATCGATGTCCAGTCTCGATAATACTACGACTAGGTTTTTAATGATTAAACCTTAGTGGATTAATATTGTCTCAAATCTTATTAATCCGCAACTAATCATATGGACTTTTATCATTTATATATCCCGGTAATCTAATTACAAATGATAAAAGAGCAATTTCCTTTGTCACATAGTTAATTTGTACAACAACACCATGTTCTATACAAATAGTGATGCTATGGGTCATAATTGTCCAACACATTTCCCTCAGTTTTTTAAGCCAACCTCGGTGATTGATGTAGCCCGATCCATATCCAGGTTCATAAAGTCGAGGTGGGGGTGATTTGGTGTAAAGATCGGTAGTCATTACCACTATTATATTGTGGTACTGATATATTATGGGACGAATGTAACATAATATAAATTATGTTGGGACACAAATACGTTCATGAAATGACTTTGGGGACAATTAGTAAATTCCCCGAAATTCCGATACAAAACTGTACAATATTCTGCTCAGGATAACCCATAGTTTTTGGGCCATATCATTTTCATACGATCTCTGAGTTTTATGAGTTTTATATGAACGGAAAGCTGAGATCGAGATCTACAACTACCGTGTTTAATATTTTTCCAAATTTGGAACAGAAGCAAGTCAAAAATGTAGATCCAAATTTCGGATGAATAGTAACTTGGGACTCATCTAGAGAGTTCCACACTTCTCTCAAAATTTCTAATTTTCTTTAAACCAAAACATTGCCAATTAGTCAAACTGGCCCTTACTATATAAAAATGGGACTATTCACAAATCTTGAAGATTTGAGAAAGAGAGAGAGAGACGTGAGTTGAGAAAGAAAGAGAAGAGAAGAAAAAAAATGATTAGGAAAGAAGGAAGAGGAAACAAGTTCTAAATACCCATTCACCAACCAAAAAAGAAGAAAAGCTACCATGGATGCTTGAGCAATGAACAAAAAATCAAGAGAAAGAAGATCATCACATGAACCAGGGCTTTCTTCACCGAGAGAGTAACGCAGCCAGATTCTAAAATCAGTTAGTAGACTTTTCTTTTTAAAGTCTATTTTATTTATATGTTTTTATGCCAGACTTACTTTTTAAGTACTTAAGGCGTTAGCCAATTTCACTATCAGTTATATTTTATTTAGCATATTTTGAGAAATGATTTAGAAATGATATGTTTTCAAAATACAAGTCTTATGTCTTCGAGGCATTGGGGAAAAACTCAACTCAGTATGTAACTTGGTACAGATATCGAATTGACGAATGACATGTACGTATGTAGAGGACTGGGGGACGGCAATACGTAACGCCCCCAGATCCTAGTTCAGGACTAGGGATGATAGATGCCTCTAAATCTTAATTTCAGATCTTGGAGGGTAGCATAGATCCGCACCCCCAGTTCTAGTTCAGTGGCTTGGGGGACGGCGATACGTAACGCCCCAAAGTCATGGATTTGCATTCCTAGCTCTAGTTAGGCGTATGGGGGGACGGCGATACATAACGCCCCAATACGTCAGGTTTTCATAGACATATACAGATATTAGAAATAATTTTCAGATACAGTTTTCAGAAAAGTTTTTAGAAAGGAAAGTTTTTAGAAAACATCAGTTTTATAAGAAACTTTCAGAAAAGGTAAGTTTTACAGAAAGAGTTCAGAAGAGATTTTCAAAAATAAGCCCAGAGTTTTCAGACAGAAAAAGAGTTTTCGTATAAAGCTGTTTCTTGAACTTTGGTTTTAGAACCATATATTTTTATAAAAATATTTCAATTTTTATCCACTCACTTAGATCATACAACAGTTTAACCCCTCCACTCCCAGTTTTCTTATTTTGCAGGTATTCTCGAAGGACGAGCTTGGGAGGACGGATAGTGATGTAGTCAATAGGGTATGAAGTCCACCAGTTATAGTCAGAGGGAGTGAGAGTCCGGTCAGACTCAAGTACAAGTCATTTATCAGTCTTTGGTTATCTGATAGTCATTGAAAATGTAAGTGTGATTGAGTATACAATTATTAATGTTGAGTTTGCATATTATGTTATTACGTTTGGGCTATGGTTCCATACATAAGGTATTTACATAAAGAAAATAGTATTAGTATTGTTCATGGTTAGAGAGTCAGAGGCTCATGGGGATAGTACGATCTATCCCGTGCCGGTAGCATCTCCTGAATTGGGGATGTTACAAAGATGGTATCATAGCATGGTCTATGGAGTCAGTGACTGCAGTGGGTAGAGTATTGGGGTTTTGTATACGCAGTATGTCCGGGATACTCATATGCAAGGCACTACCTCTCCAGTATCTGATCCTCAAGTACATCCTCAAGATCTATTGACAGGTTAGTAAGCTTTCCCAGACTATTCGAATAGTACCCTTTACGAGAACAACTATACTCTAGATCCACGTTAAAAAATTTCATGAAGTTATTCTGACCTATTACCAGAAGTACAAACGAGATATGAAACCAGACAGTAAGATTCTAAGAAAAGTTACCCAAGGGAGTGGAAAAGAAAAGCTAGAAGAAAAGTAAGGAAAGATGTAATGATGCTAAAGCAACCAGATGTAAGAAGAGTTAGAGATACATAATCAGATCGATAAGGAAGTACCAGAACCTATAGTAGTAAAGAGAATAGAAAAAGCCCGAGCAAGTGTTAGAGTGCCTAGTAGATGTAAGATGCCTTCCCTCCTTAGAAAATTCCTTTAAGCCGATCCAATAGCCTTCAAGTACTTCGTAAAGATAGTGAGTTCCCCAAGTAATGGAGAAAAACCATAAAGATAATAAGAGTAAGAAAACAAGATTAGACTTAAGAGTTCCAATAGACTGATATGCCAAAAAAGACATAGAGAACTCCAGATCCATAAAAACCAGACCCAGGTCCACAAGCAGGTAAATAAAGGTCATAAACAAAAAAAATTAGATAATTTATCCCAAGTAATCCAATGGAGACAAGACCCTAAGCTATCTAGTTTACAACCACTTAGTGTTACCAGTTAAGAAAGTTGTTCTGACAGAGCCTATATCATACCCACCTTACATGAGATATAGACTCTACCAAAACACAGAATACTAGAACAAGGACAATGATAACTATCGAAATGTAAAGGTTTGCCCCAACCTTTCCCAGCGAAGATAAAGGCAACCGTAAGAAACCCGACGAGAGTTCATCTTAAAAAATGGAAGACGTTGGAAGGTAGATCACCCAGAAAATGATTAAGGAAGTTTTGAGGATGTAAAAGAGAGAATTTAGTATTGCCCAAATATCTAGGCAAGTCAGCATCACGCTTGTAGTACTAGTAGAAGTCCACATAATAGACACAATGTATTTGAACCTGCAGATCCGCCCAATGTTAGTAGAGATCTTTGAAAAGTATAAAATGACAGACCCCAAAGATAGAGGCACTCTGAATTTAACAAAAGTACTAGTGAGGATAGTGAGATTAGATGGTAAAGTTGTAGCCTATAGCAAGAGCAGAGAGCTGAGATTTAGGAAGTAACCAGGAGAATGAGTCACCACTAGCATTGGCAGCACAACTTAGAGCCAAGAGTTAGGATACAGAAGTAATTAAGAGGAATGCCAGAAGTAAAAAGGAAATTCATAAAATTCACGCTCTTAGTTAACATAGTAAGAAGGTAGTAGTGTAGATAATTGATAATAGTTGTGGACCCAAGACATGGAGTAGTCAACCAGGTTCCTGCAGAATGAATGACGACCCTTCCTTCTAGAAACCTCGATTCTAGTAAGCATGCAAACATCTAACCACATCATCACCGAGCTTAAAAGTAAAACGGAAATGCGTATTCATAGATCCTTATGGAATGTATGTATTCACCCCTCAACTTAGAGCCCAGGAAAGAGTAGAACCAGTAAAGAAGAGCAATTGACAAAATAGGCGGATCATAAGATGGTTAGGGGGCTGAACCAACAAGTTCAATGGGATATAGATATGAATCATGAGAAGACAATGTTCTATATGAGATAGAATAGTTTGAAGTCACTGTAAGTCGAACCAGATCTAAGAAACATTATGGAATTGGGAGTCTTTAAGGGAATAAAGGCTCAGAAGAGTGAAGGGATCAGAGGGAGCCATTTTCAAAATAAAGCAGACAACTCATAAAGAGTCCTATTATATTGAGAAGGAGAGACTAGATAAAAAGTAGCACTTGAACCAAAAGATTTAGTAGAAGATGTTTTAAGTAATTGAAGTTGATAGAGTTTTCAGGAGAGTAAAGATGTAAGGAGTTCAAGGAACTGAGATACGAAAGAAACCTATGCAGCAGAGTAAGTTTCTTAAGGAAGAATAACAAAGAGAGTATAGCGGCACTCATAGAGATAAATTAACGACTTCAAAGGGTTAAACAACAGAGAGTAAACATGAAGAAGTACAGAGGCAGTACGAGAAAGTTTTTAGAGAGCATGGCTCTATAGGAATTTCGCAGAAGAGGTAGTGTGATCGATAGTTGAAAATGATCAGAAGTAAAGTTGGAAAACGACACCAGACATGTATACACGAGGGTCATAGGCTTATAGATAAGCAGTATGTGCAACTAGACCAACATATCAAGAAAGGCCTCAGAATAAGTTCTTACCCTCCCAACCCTCGTTAGACAACAGTATTAGAGATGGACCTTGATGACTGCCTCAACATATTTCCAGGAATAAGTGAAAGTATAGTAAGAAAATCGGGACACAAGACTTTCAGACGTAGTTAAGAACAAAATAAAAGTGGGAGACAACTCTAAGTTAAAGAGTTATGAAAGAAATGGTTTAGATAGAGCGGTATCGAGATAAAGTAGTAGTTAAGTAATGACTGAGATACAAAGAAACTAGTGTTAGAACGAAATAGTGGATATGTAAAGGAAGAATATATCCCTCAGATAAGAAGACAGAGACATGGACCAAATAAGTTCTCAGTATAGAATAGGATAAAGCAAGAAATGAAAAGAAAACTAAGAAAAAGTTTTGGAAGTGAAGCTGTCAAATTGCAACGACGGTAGGAGAGAATACCTGATAAGCAAAGACAATAGTGTATAACAATAAGGTTTCTTAGTATCAGAATGAAACTGAATATCCCTTACGTGTTAGGCCACGTAAACCATATAAAGTACCCAGCCCTAGTCTAAGTTGACCAAACCACTACGGGTTTGGGATGGTTTTAGCCACGGGTATGGATGGTTTGGTAGACTTATAGTATGGTACGGAATCGAGAATATAAATTATTGCAATGCTGCAATTAGCGTAGCGGGTGAATCCTCAAGGTACATTATATTTGCATGTATTTGAGTAAAGACCCTTGACAGCACTAGACTATGGAAAACAATTCAGTGAGGAACAGCGTAACCAGACTTACAGTAGCAATGAAAGTAAAGGTATGAAGAAAGTATGAACTATAACTAGAACCGAATCGCCAGCATTCCTGTCTATAATAAGAAGTGCAGTTTAAGCAAAAGTATACAAAACAAGTTAAAAGGCGTTGAGTTCTCTACCAGAAGACTCTTAGATATATCTTCTTGTAAATATATATAAGAACACTAAACAATCAAGAACTATAAGGTGTAGATGTAAACCACGAACCTAGTACCATTCAGAACTGATAGCTCATGCGGGTAATGAGCTGAAGTAAGTAGAATATAACGAAAGTTCTAGGAATGAGGCTTCTTTGATACATCATAAGAGTTGGAGCATGGCCATAATGTAAGCAATCGGCATGAATTTTATGAAAACATGACGAGGAGTCCCCTATCGATCAAGAATTTAAGAAGCATAAAGTATAAAACATAAGTTAAGATAAAAGAAAGACTAAGGCGTACTTGTAGGCACTGCATTTTTGCATGTAAGTCCCGATGATGAGTCTCACATGGAGACACTACCTCTTTAAATTGTGGAAGTCGCGGGAAACAGACGTCGGAAGGGAAGAGTCAGGAATTGACATCTTATTGGATTTAATTCGCTTGTTTAGCTTCGGGTTTACTTGTTGGACCTCTGTTTTAAAACACATCCCTAGCCCAAAACCAAAGCCACACGCCCACCTCGCCCAAGCCCATTAAATCACGTCCAATAATAATTAAAACATTTAAAACACATGTCAAAAATTAAATTAAATCAAATTAAATTAAATCAAATCCAATTAAATCAAAACAAATCTCATTCCTAAATTAAATAAATCAAATCAAATCTCATAAATCACATTCCTAATTAAATTAAATCACATGCCTAAAATAATGAAATCAAATCAAATTCTAATAATCATCTTCCTAACTAAAACAAATTACCTCCCTAATTAAAGATATCATTTCCTTATGATACACAAATTAAATATTCCACCCATTATTACAATATTCTTTCCCTAGCTATACAAGATAAACCCCAACCTTTGTCTATAAAAAGAAGCCTTCACCAACCTTAGGACTCCTAGCTCATTCTCACATCTACTCACAATAGAAAAATAATAAACCCTAATTCATACTTCACGTCTCTCACTCTCCGCTCTCCTCACACATACACAGAATCAAATACATAATCCACAAGCCCTAAAACACACGCCACCTTCAAACTCAGCAAACCGAGACACACAGCCACTCCTCACCAACCCAAAACTGCCACGAACAAGCAGACTTCACTCACTCCCTTGCACTACCCTTCACGCAAAAGCCCATGCACTACCCTTCACGCATCAGCTCCCCCTTCAACACAACTCCTAAGTTCACGCATCAGCCCTCAAACTCACGCCTAATAACAGCCCTTGCACCTGCCCCATAAACCACGACACACACCTCACAGCAAGCCCTCAAATTCACACTCAAAACACCCCCTCAATAGCCCATATTTCACGCCACAAACTGCCCCCACTTCACAACTAAAACAGCAACTTAAAATGCCCTACTTCACAACTAAAACTGCAACAAATCTTCCCTTACTTCACACCATATTCACCTCACGAAACTGCCCTAAACCATGTCCAGAAACTGCCTTTGAGATAGCCCCTGTAACCACCAAAAATACCCATGAAACAGCCCCTAAAATTGCCTCTGAGACAGCCCTTATAACCACCGAAAATACCCCTGAACCTGCCTCTGAGACGGCCCTTATAACCACCAAAAATACCCTTGAAACAGCCCATGAATCACGCCCAAACAGCCCCCTGAAACACGCCCAAACACTGCCCAAATACCGCGGAAACAGTGAGCAAACAGCAGCCCAAAACAGCGAGGCAACGAAGGAAATCAGAAAACCAGTAAATCGGAAAAGTTGCGGAGCGTCAACCCTTCCGAAAATCGCGTAGCGCACTTCCGAGAGACGACTTAAGAGGTTAGACCTGAGGGCACCTTTTTTTATTTATTCTCCTTTATTTTTATTTATTTTCTTACTTTATTTCGCATGAGTATTGTGGATTGGTGTATGATATGACTTTCGGATGAATGAAATATGTGTTCTCTCTTGCGGTATATCAGATGGAAACCCAGATATAAATTTCGTAGCCGAATCCGAATGGACGGTAGTGCGGTCTGTACTTGGGATACAATGCCACGTATCACTTGAGAGACACACATATTTTGTTTCATCCAACCTCGTGTTTGAGCATGATTTAGTCATTAGTATGTTATTTATTTTTAAGTATGATTTAGTCGTTAGTATGTTATTTATTTTTAAGCATGATTTAGTCGTTAGTATGTTATTTCTTTATGCATGATTTAGTTATTTGCTTTCGCATTAGGAATTTAATTTACATTTATGTTTAGGTCGTTACTTATTTTATTCATGTTTGATAATCCAATATGCTCATGAGATTATTGTGTGTTACCGTGTGTTTGTCGTTATGATGACTTACTTTTAAAGCATGCGAATTTCGATATATGTTTTATTTTCATGCACGTAAACGTAGAAATAGAATACTCTTGGGAATATATGTCGCGTAGACTTGGTTAAATTATTGCACAAATCCGTTCATTACAAGTGGCATAAGTAAGGGACCATTCCGAATCCAACGGTTTGAGGTCTTCCCTTGCGAGGGGTGAGTGCGGCCTTAAATAATTTTCCCGTTTCACACCGGGTGGCGACTCCATTATTCTCCGGTTTAGTTCCCCGTGGGCTATTCCGTACTCCCAACTAGGCCGCGAGCCTAGAACAGCGTCGCCGATTTCTGTGTCCTACAGTCTGGCGACTCCACTGGGGATAGAGAATCGGCCTCGAAATAATGTCTTGTAGTGATTGTGAATTGTTCTTTAGTTAACCGTGTCTACCGTGGATTGAAGGGGTTTAATCGAAGGCATTGTTAAGGCTAGGTAATGGTTTGGTGTCTTCCTTCATTCTCTACCTTTCTACAAGGAAAAGCTGTGAAGGCACCTAGATAATCATTTACCCGTAGCTCACTATGACAGACTAATTTGGAGGACTTGTTGTTTATTCTTGTCACCAAGGTGATAAGAGCCTAAGAGGCTTGGGTATTTAAGAGAGTTCGCTCCACCCTCCCTCTAGGGAATCTACAATAGGAAATCCATTTGACAGTCAGTCACGCACTATAACTCGTTGGCACGTACCTTACAGTATAAAAAAGGTGCACTCACTTGGTCGTTCGAACCCTTGAGTGGGGAGTCCTAGTTGTGGGCAATCCTTCTTCAGCGGGAGCCTTTGTCTATACCCTTATAAACCCGCATATGAACTGTAGTTGTAGGACCAATAGAAACTATTCCTTTATGCTTGCGTTTAGGACCATCATCATTTGGATTCAATTGGACTTTTTGTCATGAGGTATGGGCTTGTTGGGCCATTTAAACTGGGACGAGTCCGTGCTTTATGGCAATTGGGCCAAAAGCTTCTGAAATGCCAATGGGCCATCTTGTGTTTAGGCCTTTTATCATTTGAAGTTGTTTAGCCATGTTATCGCAAAAGTGTAAACCTGTTGGGCCTTTTCAACTGGGACAAGTTTGCACCGCGCAATAGTATGATTGAATGCTTTAAAATGATAATGGGCCGACTTATATATTTCATGCATCGCACTCATCTCATGCATCTCATGCATACATGCATCATGTTAACCCTTGTGTCTTAAAAGCCATCATTGATACCCGTTGGGTTAGAGATTAAAAATAAAAAGTTTGTCAAGAAGGGTTTAGAAAACATAGATATCGGGGAAAAGGAAATCGAGAAACAGAAAAATTTACGGCAATGATAGAAAGACCATTGTGAAAAAAAAAATATTACTTGTTTTTAGTCTTTAATAGTTAGACATAAGTCTAGTGATGACATTGTTTGCTGTAGGGAGAAACCTTAGAAACGATAAGTGCGAGATGTGCTCTCATCCGATATTCTGAGTGGTTGATCTCGGCTAGACTCACGAGCACTTAATTACGGGATCTTAGCAGTGGAAGCCTGAGTTGTCGGCAAGATGACTAGTTGAAGAGATGGCGGATCAGTGAATGACCGTTTTTCTGGATGTCCATCCTGGTTTACTTATGCTACGATATATGATATGGTTCGAAACGAAGAAAAGTCTCTGAAAAGAAAAAAGAAAAAATAGACCACCTATAACCGATAAGCGTGAAGCTAACCATGAGCGAGTATTAGGACCACCATGAGGAGAAATGCTACCTTAAAGGGTAGGTGTGTCGGAAAAAGAAAAAAAAAGAAAAAAAAAGAAAAAAAAAGTTCAAAAAAAAAAAGACGAAAGAAAGAAAGAAGAAAACCATATCATGTTGACTACGACGAAGTAAACACAGAGTATGATCAAGACATCTAGGTTGGTTAGACCCACCGATCCAATTCTCCAAGACAAAATCATCGAGTTGGCTTACTTAAGAATTAAGCTGCGATAGAGCCTTGGCACACACACACTAGGAGTCTAGTTCAGATCACGCACTCAAACGGTCGGATTTGAGTATATTAAGTACTTTGAAGGTTCTTTGGTTTCGACGCGAAGCATCCGTTGAGGACGAAAATATGATTACCTATCAGAACTATCTCGTGAGAGGCAATAAATCATGTTGATATGCGATATCACATCAGAAACAATCTTGAAAATGGAGCATGGGGCAAGGCGTACATTAGTATCAATCTGGGGGCAAGGCCCACATCAATATCAGTCTGGGGCGAGGCCCACATCAGTATCAGTTTGGGGGCGAGGCCCACATCAGTATCAATTTGGGGGCGAGGTCCACATCAGTATCGGTTTGGGGGCGAGGTCCACATCAGTATCGGTTTGGGGGCGAGACCCGCATCAGTATCAGTTTGAGGGCGAGGCCCACATCGGTATCAGTCTGGGGGCGAGGCCCACATCAGTATCAGTCTGGGGGCGAGGCCCACATCATTATCAGTATGGGGCGAGGCCCACATCAGTATCGGTTTGGGGGCGAGCCCGCATCAGTATCAGTCTGAGAGCGAGGCCCACATCGGTATTAGTCTGGGGGCGAGGCCCACATGAGTATCAGTCTGGGGCGAGGCCCACATCAGTATCAGTTTGGGGGCGAGGCTCGCATCAATATAAGTCTGGGGCAAGGCCCACATCGGTATCAGTCTGGGGACGAAGCCCACATCAGTATCAGTCTAGGGCGAGGCCCACATCAGTGTCAGTTTAGGGGCGAGGCCCGCATTAGTATCAGTCTGGGGCGAGGCCCACATCAGTATCAGTTTGGGGGCGAGGCCCACATCAGTATCAGTTTTGGGATGAGTCATAGGGTTGAGGCCCACATCATCATCGGTATCAGGTTTGGGGATGAGTCCCAGGGTCGAGGCCCAGATCATCAGCAGTTTTGGAACGTCACATCACATGATCTACTTTGGCCAAATGCAAGCAACGAATAGCAAAAAGCTAAATCGAGTATGGGGGCGACTAGTCAACCACCCCGCGAATAAGGGATTTATCGAGAACTTGAGCAATGAGATTAAAGGAAACTGAGCAATCACCAAGAGAGAATCGACAGAAAGGAACTATGAGCAGACCTAGGGGGCGACCAAAGACTTTTGCAGGCAAATGGCACCAAGGAGCACAAGGAAGGCCTAACCCATTGGAATAGGAAACATATCCATGCATACATGCATACATATCACATACATGCCATTTTTGTTTTGTATTCGCAGGTTTGTAGCGGAAAAGACCGTCTTATCAAGTAACGGTTCAAAAATGAGCCACATTCTCGCACAGCACGGTTCGAAAATGGACCACACTAGATGCCGAAAATGGCGCTAGAAGACCATTACGTCTTTACATCTTCCTAGAAGCAATTCAAAACCCTAGAAAGACTTCAGTTAGCGGGGAAAGAGAAGCAATCATTACAGAAAATGGAATATTTTGTGATACATTTGCCTTCCTCTGTCAAGGGACGTGGCAGTATGGATAGTTGTGAGTTGAGACTCGACGACATGGCACAATCTACACCCTTATTGTAGTTCCCGGCATCAACTCATTAACTCGTTGATACCAAAAACTAAAGGAAAGATGTTGATGGTGATTTTCTTCCCTAAGGAACTCTGAAACCTAAATAGGGGTATAATAAGGTTCGAACTTAAATAGATGGAGGTCCAAGGCCCTGTGAGGATGAAAGGTCAGACACAAGGGTCGAAGCCCGAGGCGCAGAAGGACCTAAGGGAAGAGCTTGTTGGATAGTTGGGGATATCGACCCTACCTAATGAAAACATATCACAATCGGCAGTACTTGAGCGTCAGCGGAGGCCGACCCGAGGTGGTCTGTGACTATCGAACCGACCTGGTAAAAGAGCAAGGAAGAGGATCCAACACCATTCGCCTCAGTATGCTACTCGAGGACCAAGGTTGGGGTTGCAGTATCTTGTGCTTATGTATGAATGATGTAACTCCTAGATGAAAGTTTGAGCCTCTATAAGTCAGACGTGACGGGGGTAGGTCAAAGACTTTCCCCTGGCACATGGAACAGTGTCGGTGTGGTTGAGTTGCGAGCTGTCATGTGGGCAGAACGTGTAGGAGAGGACAAAGGGTGTGAATGATGGTTTTCTGCTGGTAGAGTGGTTTAGTCAGAAGAGCAGAGCTACTGTTTGCAGAGTGGTTGAGTCAGAAGACTAGAGTTACTATTTGTAGAGTGGTTGGGGAAAAGGAGCATGGGCGACGGTGGAAATATGACGTGAAATGACGTCACGAGTTAGTGAAACAGTAGATTTAAAAATCTATAAAAAAAAAAAAGGGGTTGAAAACTCATATTCAAGGGTTAGTAATTTTTTACATTTCACCACTTGTAAAGAATGCCCAAAAAACTTAGTGAGAGAGAGAAAGCTGATCGGTTCTGCCCCAAGGAAGTAATAAAATTTTCCTCTTTGTGTTCGTGGACATAGGTTGGAGTCACTCTTCGCCGAACCACGTTAACCTCTTGATTTCTCTATGTTTTTCTTTTTACTTGCCAAGTTTGCTTTGGTTCATAACTAACCAAACAAATTCACTGATTGGGTGAGGTTTATTCGAGGGGTTGAATTCCCATAACACCCTTGGAACGAAAAACAGTCGTCAACATATATATTTATATATATATAGTTTTATGTGGTTAGGTTTATCTTAATTAAGCTCGAATCTTGGGATTTTCTTAAGTTTATATTCGATGTATTATGACATTGTAATTACATCATTGTAATGTTTTAATATATGAATGAATTCCATTTTCACAAAAAAAAATAATAAAAAAAAAACATTTTCCCGATTAAAATAATTAAGATAAAGAAAGTAAAATGGATTTTATTTTGGGGATAATCATAATAAATAGTAAGCACTAGCAATTGCATGTGCCAGTCTGACGGAGCCTGCCTCCCTGGTTTTGCAGCCTTCATGTGGTTGGAGTAACATTTTCTCTTTTTATATATTATTTTTTAAAAATGTTTTTGGACTTAATTCTTCACCTCGCTTGCTTGTCTTTCTCTATCTTTAAGCCAGCCTCCATTATTTTATTTCCTCAGCCTTTTGCTTCAAGTAGGATTTTTTTTTTTTTTTTTTTTTAAATATTGAAAATCCCGTTATCAAATTATCCGACTCGAACTTAAATGAAACAGATAAAATTCTCAACTGCCTCGGGTTTTTATAAGAAATGCATCATCTGAACTCAAACTTAGGACCTGACAATCATGTACTAAGCTCTTTGCCACAAAACCACATCCCTTGAAAGGCAAAGTCGGATTTTTATGAATGGTAGATTATAAATGTTTGAATCGAAACAAAGGATGATTTAGGATTAGTAAATCATCTGCCTTTGGAAAAATTTATTTCTAAATTAAATGTTATTTATTAATTTTTTTTCAATATATTAAAATAGTCTAATTTTTTTAAAAATTTTGAATTGATATTTTTATTATATTTTCTCAAATTTATACTTAAATAAAATACACTTAAATTATGGTTGGATTTTTCCAAACCCATCCCATTTGTCACTACGTTAAAAAAGGTCTATCTTGACGGTTAAAAACTGTCATCTGACTGTCATCGTAGGTGCAGTCATATCATGTGACAGATAAAAAAATCGTCAAATACGTGACGATTTTTATCCTACATAAATCTATCATTAATCTATCACGACTCGTGAGAGATTTTACCCGTCGTAACTATATTACTAATATATTACATATGTGACAATTTATTTCTATCACGAATTTTAATTTTTTGAAAATGTATTTATATTATTAAAAAATTTATACAATTCTAAATAATTAAAGTTTCAATATACTTGAACAACTATCATTAATCTAAACATCATCAAATTTATATAACACATATCAACTCAAACATAATATCAAATATGTTCCAACACTAACTACAATTTGAAATCCATTAATAATCCAAAAAACTTATAATAGAAGTATTGCCAGGTGTAACATAATCATCTTCATTAAAACTTGAACCCACTGATATCAAGCAACACCATGCTCATAGTTGTCATCGGAAAATGTGTGAAATTAGAAACAAAAAAATAAAATATACAAAATAAATACATCACAGTTATATTCACATCATCAGTTAACTCCATCAAATAAAGTCATATCCTAAATATGACATTAGAACACTTGAGTACACATAACATTCTACAACAAAATGAATTAAGAATTGGATACATAAACTCTAATCTCAACTTAACTAACTTGTTAAATAATTACATAGCCAAGTATTGCAGCCTCCGCTTCTATATCTCCAACACCCAAACCAGCAAAACATGAGCTCTGGACATAGATGAATTTATTATCGGTCAGTGGATCGAATATATGTGAGAATTTGCTTTACAAATTTTCATGCCCAAGAACAAGCTACGTTCTGTGAATAATTCTCCTCTTACATATGTATGTCTATAAGGTGCATTGTTTCAGAGAAAAAAGGAAAATACATTACTGCCATCAACTTTGTCTATATAGAATTCTTCATCAATTTCAATACTACATGGTAATATAGGATAAAAATACAAGTGGATACTGCAAAGTTAATCAAAATCAACAGTCACAATGTAACATTTCAAACCAAATAATGCATAACGAAATAAGAGAAGCTTTAATACTTAGCAATTGGGATAGCCATCAGCAGCAGCAGAAGCCAGCACAACCTGAGGTTGAGCCAAATAAGCTTCCTTTCTTGCCTTCTTCTTCTCACGTTGCAGCCTGAAGTACTCTCTCTTCCTCGCTCTATAGCTGTTGGGATTCTCGGGCTGCACTTCTTTTGGGTAAACACTTACCTGTAAATCCATATTTAATTACAATACAATTCAAAATGCATTCATTTAGGCATTTTCACAAACAGTTTTTGCAATGTTTTTTTTTACCTTCTTCCTGCCAGGTCCAAGCTTCTCAAATTTGACAAGTCCATCAATTAAAGCGAAAATTTTATGATCCTGGCCAACTTACCCAGAAGGAGATTCATCATTTGGCTTCTGTTCACTTGAAGGAGTGCTTGAAGTTGGTGTCTTGTCAAAGAAAGTTGCATTTGCTTTCAAAACCGTATTTCCTAAAAGATAATGAATAATATTTTCAAGGTCATTGCAATGCAATTTAAGACAACCTTTTTGGGGAAAATTTGGACAATGTAATACAATATACCCAATTATTGAAAAAAAAACAAAATTGTAAGAACTTGTCGAGAATTTCAATTGAGAACCAACTAATAATTAAAAACAAATACTTAACTTTTTTTGCTGCTGTGAAAGCAAAATCTACTCTTAATTCACAATATATGCTCAGAGACAACAAACATAGAAACAATAATTGAAAGTTAAACCTAGAAATAGTAATTGAAAGAATCAAAATAAAGTCAAAAGAACAAGATCACCATTATCCATGACAAGGGAAGACTCTCAAATGAGGAAATCGAGAAAATGGTTCAAGAGGCAGAGAAATACAAGTCAGAGGATTGAACTTACTTCATTGTTATTCTCTTCTAGCAACATTTTAAGCTGAGAAATCTCAAGGTCTTGCTCCTTGTTAGCATTCAAAAGTTCTCTTTCACTTCTCAACAGCATCGATAATGTCCTCTCATTCGCACAATTACTCCCTCATTGATTCAGGTGAAGACACAGTTAGAATCCCCGACCGAGGTCATTTGTTCTTCGGAGACAGAGGCACATTCTTCAGTTCTCGAGTCACAAAATAGTTCTTTATTCTCAAGTATAATAATGTCGAATTAATAAAATAACCCGATAAGTACATGGTCGAGAACAGATTTAGTAAAATAAAATAATAATTTAAGTGAAAATAAAAGATTGAGTTGTTTGAAATGATTGAAAATTTTTAAATTGGATTATAACAATAAAATAAAATATTTGAGTTAGGATCCATTTTTAATATTTCAAATTTGGCAATCTCACTTTTTATAATATATAAATTGTCATTATTACATAATTAATTTATTTCAAGAATTAATTATGTCAAAATAGATAAAATTAGTCATAAAGGCGGTGATAACATTTGTGTATAACGAGTCCACTTAGGTACTCAATTATACCAAATAAATAAAAACCAGACATATAGGCGGTAACAAACTTTGTCAATAATTAATCTAGATTGAAATTAAATATTAAATTATTAGATTACAATTTATATATTATAATATAAGTGTGATTAATCAATTTTTTCATATTAAAAGTTTCACTCTTTACCGCAGCATGATGAAATCAGCTACTTATTATTTGAATAAAAACACACATAATTTTATTACAGAAAGAAAAAATTACAAAAATAAACTTACAAAAATAAAACACACAAGAGTTGGATCTCTTCACAAATTTTTAGAACGAAACTGTGAAGGAAACTGAAGAGAAAAGGCATTGAGCACCTCTCAGCACCTCTCTCAAATCATTCTTCTTTTTCTCTCTTTTTTTATATTATTTTTTAATGAAAACGCCACATTTTTGTTCTTTACCTTTTATTTATTTATTAATATTATAATATATATATATATATATATAATCTTGTTGGGACCTCCAAATAATATATATATATATATATATATATATATAATATTGTATATATAAAATCTTGGTAGGTATTCCAAAATATTGTATATATATATATATAACAATAATAATAATAATAATAATAATAATAATAATAATAATAATAATAATAATAACAACAACAATAATAATAATAATAATTCATGTGTAGGAAAATACATCATAAGCTCATTTTGTCGCCAATCTAAACACGATGAATATTTTCCAAGTCCGACTTGAATTTAGTTGTCACACTCTTTTTGGGTTTTCTAAGTCTTGAAATTTAGATCTAATGTCCATTTTTCCTGTTGAGCTTCCGAAACGGTATTTTACCTACAAAATAAATAAAAATCACAATAAAATATAAATACAGTTATTATTTAATAAATGTGCTAAATTATTGGGATTAATGACATTTTAAGTTTAAAATGATTAGTTTCTCTATTATTAAGTGTACATTTTTTAATGCTCATCACACACCCCGGCCAGCTTATTACTAGTCCCTAGTAATTTAAGTGAAAACTTAAAAGAGAAATTTTTATCCAAATAATATTTTTTTCTTTCTAAATAATCAAATAAGAAGAAAATTATCCTGTACTTTTTACCATTCTTTCATACACACAAAAACACATGTATCATAAATTCATTGTGCCCATAATTTTCACAAGTCTTGTTGAAAAGAGAGTATATTTTTGTCATGAAATTATATTAGAGTTCACACCTTTTGACAGTGAGAATTTATCTATAAATAAAAAAATAGAATATATTTTTTTTAAATACATCTTCAATCCTTGTAACGAGCTTTCGGCCAGTGGCTCCCAAACCAGTTGGCTTTAGGGCACTAGATATTAAGACACTTCTATGGACTTAATTGCTCGGATCTCAGATGTTTAAAAGAAGAAATGTTCGATTTCCTTAAGCTTTCTCTTTAACCAATGTAACGAGTTTTGAGCCAGTAACTCCCAGACCAGTTGATCTTAGGGCACTAAGTGTTAAAATACTCATACAGACTTAATTGCTCGAGTTAGAGAGACTACGAAATCGAACTTATTCACACATTTTTTTATTTACAAACTCGAGCTCTACCGTTTTACTTGAACAATCACTGCTTACTGAGGCAAGATGTCTGGTTACTAAATCAAAACTTGATTATTATCATTTTTTAACTAACTCAAGCTCTACCGTTTTACGCGAACAATCACTGCTTACTGAGGCAAGATGTCCAGTTACTAAGTAAAAGCATGGTTAGTTTTTTTGAATAAGAACATAAATTTCACTACCTTTAGGTGCTCACTACAACAAATTAGAGAACTGAATATATAAAAAAATTCAATTACAACCTGTGATCATATGTTACCGTATATGTTGATAATACATGTCAAATGAGTATATGAAGATCAAAATTAATCAATATTATGGAGAATTCACAAATTTAAATGATTCAAAAACAAAGAAATAAAAATAACTTGTTACGAATTAAATTGAGATACGTCTTAGGAGTGAAAACTCCTTACAGTGCCATCTATGAACAACAATTCTATTTGATTAGTAAAAAAAATTGTTGTTAGTTTGCGTGTAGTTTTTTTTTTTTTTAAACATAAAAGAAAATCAATATATTTTTTTTTTAATTTTTACATACAAAATAACAACAAAGCAAAAACAACATAGAAATTTTTTTTTTTCCAAAAAAAAACAATAACATTAAAAACAATAAATATTTTTTTTAAGGAAAACACAACAATGAAGCATAAAAATGAAAATTATCTAGTCAACTATCCCCCCAACCAAATTGAGATATTGTCTCCAATGTCTGAATAAGAAAAAGTAGAGTTTAGAAGATATCACCTGGTTAGTGTGGAACTAACAACTGAATCTAAGACTATTCAAAAGAAAAAAATTAACAATTAAGATTCAAGTCCACTCTATGCCTCTTGCCACGATCGTTACCAGACCAATCCAACTTGGAAAGAATGGGGTCGATTTTTTGTTCACAATCAAAGAGGTGGTCAATTAATTCATCATCTTTACTTGCAGTTAAGATAATATCTTTTACCGATTTCTAAATGAACCCGAGTCTTTTGGTATCCTCAAGAAATACTAAAAGAAAATCGAAAAAGTGATCAACATTGAGTAGCCCAAAGGGTTTTTGGTGAATTTTCAAGTTCTCTCATGACACAACTGTGAATATTTCTTTCAACGTGCCTAGCCCAGCTGGTAAAGCAATAAAACCATCAGGATGATT